>JAUZSU010125432.1:0-17528 GCA_034780255.1 Parotocinclus maculicauda | reverse complement strand
TGTGTGTGTGTATATGTCTCTATCTATGTATGTATGTGTTTCTGTCTCTATCTATATATATATATATATATATATATATATATATACATACACACACACACACACACACACACACACTACATTTATAGTTCTGTTTCACAGAACGTAATGCGATTGTTAAACAATCCCCCCGATGGTTAAGATGTGTTGAAGATTGATTCTCCCACTGTAGATTTTTTTATTTAAAGGAGTCTACAAGACTATGTAGCACATATGCGTTGTACAGCAATACTGTCTAAACTACTAGATGCATTTATGCATGTCAAGTACAAAATATAGAAAATGTCTTTGCCCTATCATTTGTAAGATTGAGATGGGAAAAGGACACAGTTTTACAGCTAAGGCTGATAAAATGAAGAACTTCCTGAGCTGCGTAGCCTCTGTAATTTTGCCATAATATCACTGACTTGTGTCACCAAGGCTCTAAAGACCTGGTCTTTTACTTGACCTGAGCAGTTGGTGTCCAGGAAATTATATTAAGTGATGGGGCAGGGAAGACCATGCCTACTTCTAATATGGAAACTTTATATAATATGAATGTATGTGTTTGTGGCCAGATGGCCTCCTAAGAGCTTTAGTTACATATAGGGATGAAATGCAATTATTGCCGAGAGTAACCCCCACAAATCATTAAGGGTAAATGTGCTTAGTGGTAACAGGATGACCAAATTCAGACCATGCTGCAGATTTAGCAGAGCAGATGACCATGGCTAGTAATAGCTTTGCTCTGAACAGATCAATGGCCATGTTGTATGGAATTTCTAACCTCCCTCATGTTTGTGGCTATAGTCGAGACTGTTGATGCCCACTGTAGTCCCCATTATTTTTAATAGCTTCTTTAGTGATTCTGCAGGTAGCTCTTTGCGCTTTACCTTCCTGCTGCTCTGAACAACAAATGGAGACCCCAGTTGTCTTCATCTAGCAGGCCTATCAAGCAGGCTGGAGAGTTTGGGCTGAAGTATCCATACCCAACACAGTCCGAAATATGACAGTGCTTTCAAGCCAATAGCTTGAACCACATGGGGCATTGCTGAATATTTTATATTCCTTTCTGTTCATAATTTATACTCTCTTCCTTTTGAGCTTTGTTTTGTGTTGGCATTTAATGTATTACCCCCTTATTCCTATTTGTTTTAAGTCCTTTTGGTTTGACATGAATGAAAATCAAATTTTTGAGACTGTTTATCCAATTACATAATTGTTGCAGTTGCAGGACTGTAACAAGCCATGTCTTAAGGACTTTTTGTACTAAAAGCAATCTCACCATGTATTAAAAGGAAACTAATTTTTTGTGAGCAGTATAGTAGTGTTCCATCTTTTATCAGTCTCAAAATCATTCATTGATTTTCTTATTCATTTAATCCTTGGTCAGGGTCCGGGTGAAAACAAGTAGCCTAGCCGACGACATGGGGCACCAATGCTTTGCAGGGCGCATACACACACGCACGCTCTAAGGGCACTTTAGATACACCAGTTAACCTAGACTCCATATAGAAAGGTCCATGGTAGATCGACCAGTGATCAAATCCAGGACATTCCTGCCATGGTACTACCCACCAAGCCACCATGTTGCCCATCTCAAAGCCAGATTTATTAGCTTTTTAAAGTTGCATTCACTTATATCAGTGCCTGACAGTGTATATACATTTTAAAGCAAGCATTGAAAAACTACGCCTCATTATCAGTTAATTAGTATGGCACACCTCATCTCTCCTCTGGAGTTTGTAAGAGAGTAAATTATAATGAAAAAATAAGAAATAGTATAGCCCACAAACTACATAAAACACAAACTGTTACAACATGTATCAATTTCTGTACACAAACATATTATAATTATTGCAGTATTTATATTAACTTTGACAAATTGTTGTGAAGCACAGCTTTCATATGTTTAAAAAAAAACGCCTCATGCCTCCTTGACATCGCTATCTTATTTCCTTGGAATATTAAACTCTCCAACAGTTCACTAGCAAGTTTAAAGCGCAGTATTCAAGTAGGCTTGAATAATATGTGAAGAGTCATTAGACACATAATTTATAGTTATTTGTGCTCTTGTTGGTAATGCAAATAATAGATTAAGAATGATCAGAATAAAAGACATTATGGTAGATATTCTGCTTATAAGGTAAACTGGTCAGCTAGAACATAAAATTATCTGCCGTACAGTCTGTAGTTTACCCTCGTGCTGCCAATGGTCCAATCACATCATGAGCTCTAATGGTGTCCTGTCGTATCTGGTACCGAGATGTTAGTAACATATGCTTTACATCCTGTACGTTGCCGTGAAGGGGACAGTGTTCCCTCACTGCTTCGCGGTTCACCTTTTGCGGACTCTGTGCATCACAGGTTTTCCAAAAATATCGTGGATTTTCGCTGTTTCGCGGCTTTTTGTGGAACTCGATCTGCACATGCGTAGTACATGGGGTATAGTTAACGTATACATGTGCATGTATTTAATAAACTTTTACATTAAAAAATATATATGAAAAATATTATTTCTTACAAAGGAATGTTATAAATAATAAAATATTACGATTACAGTAAATAGAGTATTTACTCAGCGAATAAATACGCACCAAAAACAAGAAGTAAGACTAGTGCATCGCCCACCCGAGTCGCTACTTGCTGTGTTGTGTTCGCTGTTTGTGAAAGTTTTATTATAGACTGAATTTATTCAAGCCCTACGATGCCACCCAAACGTTCTGCAAGTTCTACAGCTAAAAAAGTGTATAAATACTTAAATAAATATAGCGTCCCTACTTCGCGGGTTTTCGTTTATCGTGGGTGGTCCTGGAAGGTAACCCCCGCGATAAACGAGGGAACACTGTATTTAGTTCTTACTTATTTAGTTAATTTTTGTCAGGCACTTAAAAAAGAGCAAATTACAATCTTGACGCATTGCAACTAGAAATGACAAATGACAATTGTGGTGTCAATGTGTACCTAAATTAACCACGGTTAACAAATCTTAAGGTGCTTTTACAGAGCTGTAGGCATAATTTCAAATACAATGTGATTTTTACCACTGCATACGTCCATATGCTTCGATACACCAGCAAATTCAGTTTTCTTCCTTCATACTATGACCTTTGGCACACCAGACTACAATCACTCCTTTTTGCCAATCATTAACATCTGATTTTTTGTGACCTATTTTGAACACATTTACATTTATGTAAGGTAGCACCTGCCCTTATCCATGCCGACATAAAGTTGATAAATACAAGCAATTGTTGGTTAAAAGTCTTGTTCAAGGACCTAACAGTAGTAGCTTGGCTCAGCTTGGTAGAGGTGGTCTTTGATCCATCGACCTTCTGGTCCAAAGTCCAGCACCTTAACCACTCTGTGCTTGAATCCCATCACATACCTGTAGGTATTTATGCCCCATCATCTGCAGGAAACTGAAGTTACTAGCACCTTAACCATGCAAAGTAAGTATTTTTTTAAGTAAAGAACTTCTGGCACACTTCTGTCATCCACGATTACTAGTGTTTTAGTGCAAATTACCCTCTTTTGTTTAATTCCATGACTATTAGCCTCACCAATATTCATAATAGGTTACACATACTGTAGTTTACATATACAATAAAAATATTACACGCTACCAGAAGCGGAGGAAGAGGAATAGTAAAGTGAGTACAGTTGAGTCTTTAGTACAGCTTTAAATTCAGAGAGAGAATTAATTCAGCAGAAAGGAAGAGAGTTCCAGATCAAAGGGGCGGCGACACTGAATTAGCGACCCCCCCATTGTGTACAGCCTGAACCTGGAAACCCCCAGGAGTCTGGCATCGGATGGTCTCAAGCTACGGGCCTGACTATAGAATTTTAGGAGGTCAGATAGATAGCCAGGTCCTAGACCCTGAAGGTTAAGTATTGTGGTGCAAAACATTTGTGTGCAGTTCACTCGACTTGCTTTACTTAGCCCTTGTGTTGTACTTTTCACCATCATAACGATATATGTCATCTTACTGGCATAAGGCTTCATGTCAGTGTACACAAATTCAATGACATTATTAACATGTGGTGTTCCACTTGGGTCAGAGTGGTCAGAGAAAATAAAAGGAATTAAAACTCCAATATCTACAGAAAGGACTGACCCAAGCTACCCTGAAATCCCTGTCCAAAATAAACTGCCATACTATCATCTTCCACCAGTTTGCTTTGATCTGAAATTGACCTGTGGCCCATAGCTGCACTTGTTATACGGTCACCTCTGTATGAGTCATGTTCATTCTCTTAGTTTAAAGCAATTTAAAGTGATTGTGTAAAAATCACAATGTTTGACAGAGCAACCATAGTTTGCAAATTAAAACTGTAAACAACACAGGAAGTGGGTGGTCCAGGATTATGTACGATTTACATATTAGACACAGATGCAGCAATTAAACGTTTTAACTGGCTGACTGGGTGCTGCATTGGTGCAAGGCAAGAGAAACCAAAGCAAAAAGCACTAATGGTATCTCATTTTATTTAGCTCACTATTTGCTGTACCTTGCAAATATATGTTCATAAAAATGGTCAAGCATACCATTTTAATTCTAAACATTGTTTAAATGGTGTAAACCATTATAGCTAGACTCGTCTATTTAGCTATGCCTTTCTGCAATCTTATAGAGAAGATAAACGGCAACAGTATCTTAAAATTTTGAATTTTGGCCCACTGTTGATATATTATCTAAAAATTATTACATGTTATCTTAAAACTTATCTTGGGTAAATTTTTTTTCTATTATAACTTTATGATACTGCCCCAAATGGCATTGCTACATACGTTAGTTGTGGCTAACTAAGGAAAGATTTAATTTGTTACCTCATTTTCATGGCATCAATAAGCAGCAATGTTCCTGAAAACAGGGAAAGAAACAATTTTACTGGTGCACTGTTGGAGAGGCCACTGTTCCCTGCTGGTTTTTATTCCACAAAGTAAACATTCTTGGTGCATCCAACTGTATTTGTGATGTGATGTTGAAGGCTGAAGAAAATGTGACACTTTTGCTTCATCTGCTAAGTGTTTTGACCAATAGAGTTGTTTTCTATTCAGAAAACTGTAGTTTCAAGAGTTTTAATGTGATGCCATGAAATTATATAATAACACATAGATTTTGTTTCTCAAAAGTAATGTAACTTTAGAAAATGAAACTGAAAATGTGAAAAAATTACCCACGATAAGAAACACTGTAGATTAAAAGCCAATATTGTGAGGTAATACCTGAAAACTTTAGATTAAATAGTCAAAATTTGGTAACTTAAAGATAACTGAAGAAATGTAGTTACATTTTTTTTATAAAACCAAAGAATTAATAAAAAAAAAAAACAATTTGGAGATGAACTGAAGAATGTCTATAAAATTACAACTTTTAAATAAAAAGCCACAATTTTGAGTTAAGGCAAAAATAAAAGCTCTGATGCGATAATTAGCAATATTTTCAGATAAGGCTTCATTTTTTTCTTCTAGAAGTGGTAGGGTTGGGCTTTCACAGGAATGGGGTTCCATAGTGTCCCAAACAGATTTCCTACAAATGTTAAGTATTTAAATTGCTTCCACCTCCTGGTTTGGAGAGTTAATCTTTGCTGTTCATTAAACACAGCTTTTCACAGAAAGTATGTGGAAGACAGTGTGGATGTTAGTTAGTTTTGATGTGGATTTCATGTATTTTCATCTAGTTCTGTGTATTTATGAGTCACTAGACTAATATGATGCTACATTGCCACAACCACAAATTCTGACCACAATGAAAATTATTTAAACATTAATTTCTTATTTAAAGGTTCAGTTCTTTGTTTCTTTAATTCTTGTATAGAACATGTATTGTCCCCATAATAATTAAACTTCCACTTTGAGTAAATTCTGGGATAACTGGTTTCTCTTTTGTTTCTTAATACAATAAAACTCTAATGTAACCTGTTTGGGGTTATTTAACATACATTTCATTTGTGCTGGATAGAGATTAGTGCTTAAGTGTTCCTTGAATATGTTTTTGTGAAAAGGTCAACGAACCTTCAGCTAATCATTTTTCAATACTCATTTGCACTAAAATAAATCATAGCAGTAACACACCACGGAGACCTGAGGGCACGTGTGTGCGTTCGTAATTTTTCCTGCCAGTTCGTAGTTTTTGTCATAGCAACGAGTTTTCGATCAGATCGGCGCATGTGAAATTGTAACGACACGAGGGGAAAATGTGTCATGTTGCTGTTGCTGTTTTTCCCTCTGACGTGCTCCTGATTTATCTGTGCACGGTGATGTGACTAATTCGTGCCGCATCTGTTGCGGTTTCACGCAGCCGTCATGTTTTTTTTCATCCTGCGGGCCCCACACGGAGGCGACTGTCTTGATCGGGAACGCCGAGCTTTGTTAAATTCCCCTTTAATGTTTTGCATATTTTTTCAGATGGCTCCTTTAGGCCGTCTTAGATCAAACCCAAATGCACCTGCACTTTTTTGCATCTGCCACTCCCTGGAGACCTGTAAAAATTGACTCCCTGGCTTCCTCCACGAGGCAATTATGGGCCATCTGTTCCCGACTCAGTGGTTCCAGCTCGTTTTGTTTCTGTGATTGTTCCTATAATGCTATCTGCTCTGAATGAGAATTAGAAAAAAGTTGCATGGAAGATTTTATTTGACTCGCTTGACGATCCTTCTGAAGATGATCAGTATTCAATGTTTAGCCACTAGGAATTTAGCTCTCCTTATGTGGATGTTCCTGGATACACCACATAACCAGCACTGCCTATCTATGTTGCCTACAATATTACACATCATGACCCCCCTTGGCATTAGGCACAATATTTGTTTGCCCCGTTGCCTCATTGTTCACTGTCAAAGACGTAAGGCAATAAGGCAACATGTTTATTGAATCGTCAGAGGTGCAGGTGCTTGGAAAAAGATTATTTGAAACAAGACAATAATCTGCGAAACAATACTCAAAATTGGCAATGGCATGCAAATAATCTCAGTAATTGCCCCTATGCAATATCAATAAACGCTGAAATTCTCCAGTTGAGCTAGGTCTGCCGTTCTGGTTGGTAGAACATTTATCTTAGCATAGAGATTTAATGATGTAGACAGCAGCAACATTTCCCTGTTAGTGACAGAGAGAACATGGTGTGCTTATAACAGAGGGTGGAAAGAGTAACAAGCGAATATGATGGACAGATGCATAAGAGGGAATGGGGGAAGAGGTCAGGACTAGAGAGAAAAGAAAGTAAGTAAAATTCTGTACAATTTCTGTAAGAGTTGTAGATTAGTTGTCGTTTCATGCACACATTTTTCTACTTTAATCACATTAAAATGCCCTGGTCAGTCAACCAACCACACAGTCCTCCCACCAACATGGTGCCAGTTCTGGGTCCAGTGCCCCAGTCTAATCTGGAACTGTTCCATGCCTCAGCACTCCAAAAGATCTGGTTTTCAGCCTGCAAAATCATTTCAGTTCCAGTGCCAACCTGCTTCTGGTCTAAAACCAAAAACTGCTGACATCAGGAGAAGCGTCATTTCGTGGCCATGACAACAAAGTGGAGTTGCTTAAGAAATATTTAGGGGAAATAATCTTAAGTCTTAAAACAGTAAACTGGTGGAACATTCTTACTGGTGGTTGTAACAACCTTAATTTACCATGTGTCATTTAGCAGACGCCCTTACACAGAGAAACTCACAACTGATATAGTTATACAACCCAAGCAATTGTGGGTTTAGGGCCTTGCTTAAGGACCCAACAGTGGGAACTTGGTAGAGGGGGGAATTTAACCTCTGGAGCTTCTGATTCATATTCTAGTACCTTAACTGATCACTACGTCCCATTTTCAATTTCTTCAGCCGGGTGTTTGAGTAGGTGCTCCAATAGTGTTTGGGGTTGCTTTCTTAATCATGGTACACCATCTGCTTTCCTCTGCTCTGTACTCACTTCACAAGCTGCACCCATAAGCCCTGTCCTAAAAAGGGATCTACAGTAAGCTTTTTACCAAGAAGCACTTGTGAAAATAATTTGAGTGAACAAACTTATAACTTAAAAAAATTTATTTACTTTATTTCTCAAAAAAGGCATGAATAAAAATTGTTTTGCATCGGGGTACAAAAATGTAATGTACAATAATGTCAAGGCTACAATTTTGTCAAGGCTGGGTGATGAAATTATCCTGAATTTTATTCATAGCAAATGTAACAAGTAGATTTAATGTATAACATTGAGGGAACTGTTTCTGAGCTGTTCTTACTACATAAAATTAAATAAACCCCACAATTGTTTGAAAAGAATATGTTACACATTACAAATATTAACTGAAATATATTTTCAGAAATTAGTTTTACCTACAAATGGTTATGATTGAATTGCAGAGAGGAAGACTTAACAATAAAATGATTGGATTACATTGCACCTGTTGTTTTGAGTCTCAGGTGGTGTATGTAATTATGTAAATATAATAATATATTAAAATACAATTTACATATTAATACATTGCTAGTTTAAATCAATTGATTTATGTCCAGTTACCACCTAAACGTACTGAACCGCAGATCTCATATTTCTATTTTGCTTTTGCTTTTACCACACATTGTCAAACATTCGCAGAAAGTTCCTGCAAAAAGATTTGAACAGAATGGCAAACACTACAGGAAAAGTCTCCTTTGCCATTATGTGATGTGGATTGCTGGACTGTGGTTAAGGTACTGGACTCAAATCCCACCTCTGCCAAGCTGCCAGAGTTGGGCCCTCAAGCAAGGCCCTTAACCCACAACTGAATTGTATTTTAAATTAAATTGTAAGACTGTATGAGTTGTAAGCCGCTCTGGATAAGGGCATCTGCTAAATTCTTTAAATCTAAATGTTAATGTAAATATACATCACTCAAAGTAAGAAGGGTTTTGAAGCTGCCTGAATCTGGTGGGAATTGTTAGATAAGATATAGCACTCTTGTTCTACAAATATTCCTCATTAAGTCAAGTCAAATATATTTACATAGCATATTACACTAAGAATATGTCTAGTCCTGAATATAATCACCTCTGGTCCATATCATGTTTCACAGATTCAGGTGTCATGTCTGATTGGGCCCTATAACTTGGGAACCGCAGGTGAAGTGGAACTTTACATGTCTAGTCTTTCAGTTGCCAAACCTATGGTGTCTCCTGTTCCAGACAATCAGCCTTTCCTTTGCCTTTCTGGTCTACTGGGCACCATGTCCCTTCGGTCATTACAAGCCCCTATCCCATACCAGACTATTTGTGGTCTTTCAAGCACCAGGCCCTCTGGGTAAACCCTGTGGCAGACCTGGAAAAACAACCGGGTTGTTGAGCACCACAAGCCAGCCTGATTCTTGACTTTGGCATCTCCTGTTGGCAAAAGATCTCATCATTTCCAAAGTCTTGTGCAGGGTAGACCAGAAGGGTCTGACACCTGAAAGATTAGGAAGGGTCTGGTGGGTTCTAGGTCCCACTTGGGAGTAGGGGCTGAGCCTTTGGCACTTGATGCAGAAAACAGAAGACCCTGTGACAAATCTCTTTCAGTTCAACTTCGTTAGATTTTATGGAGAAAACGACTCTATATAGAAAATGTCAATGTCTTCCTCCCATATTGTGTTAATAGGTAATCTGGAACAGATGGATTCCCGTTCATATACGGTTCTCAGTTTTACACAGAAGTTATGTTACCTTTCATATTGCCAGTATGTGAAGCAACTGTGGTCTAAAGAGTTAGACAAAACGCGATCGTCTATCATTATGACGTCTCAGATGAATATAAAAGCATCGATAGTGACTATTTATTGCAGAAACTCAAGCAATCCCAGATGTTCTATCCCAAATATATTATGCGTTTTATCTAAAGCATAATTTGTAATTAACAAGGTTAGCATTTATATCATTTAAATATAGAATTAGCCAAAAACTGTTTGATGGTAATACAATTTTTTGGATGCTAGTAAAACAAACACAAGCATCGAATGCTTAGAGAAACAGAATGCCTGTACAGTTTGTACATATATTTAGCAGAAAAACAACTAATAATGAAGTACGTTCTAGTAAAATCGTCTAAAATGGTAATTGGGCAAATTTTTTATGGTGTATGAAAGCAGGAAAATATTAATAATATCCAACCACAATTGTAAAAAAATCTATGTACTGATCATAATGGCTTTTTGTAAACATTGAACTTGACAGTGGAACACATTCACAACGGGTCGCATCATAAACGCCGCAAGAAATCTGCTCTTTTTGACAGCACTGCTAACAAGGAGAGCTGAGACGCCTCATTTAGATTTATATCCGAATTAAAGCGAAATATGGCAACCCCTTCATGTGAACCTGTTATGCTCTAGGCACACTGACCAGATGGAAATAGATGATGCTAGAGTCGGCATTCAAATGCTAATAGTTTAGCTGGAGAAAATAAAGAGCCAGATTGTAAGTGAGCCATGCCTTCTGACCTGATGTTCACTAAAAACAGTAATATGAAACATACACACGCCAACGTAGACCGAAGTTTGGCGGAAACGTTTCTTTCTGTAACCATATGAATTGCATTCTGGTCTACTCAAGAGGAAGAACAGATGGACAAAATAAGCTGGAAATAAATAATTAATCATTTCAGAGTTTAGCTTTTTTCCCATAGAGTTTCCTCTATGCCGGACGGGAGCGTTTTCCTTTCTCGTTTGTTTTATTTTGGTCTCGTCTGTCTACAAAACATTTTTCCAGTAAAATTCTGGCTAGTCCACATAAACTTTACCAAACTTCAGACAGTAAGCCATGTTCTTCCTAAAGAGGAGTGGCTTTCTCCCTGCAGCCCCACCCAGCACGTTACTGTCTTTCACTACTGTCGTGATGGTGGACCCCCAGCAAACACACAACGTCAAAAGGACGTCCAAATCATGTCCGTATCACGTCGGTCAGTCCAGAACAACTCTTGCACGTGTGGTGGAACAAAATAGGTTCAATGTCTGAACGTCTGTCAAGGACCTTAGTTGGATGCCTTTAGAAATTGTTTATTTCAACTTATTTAGAGTTTATTGTTTATTGTATTAGGCTTTGTATGTTTTAAAAAGGTATTAAAAAAGAAGTTGATTCTAGACTCCATTAACTTTACATTTATTTAAACGTATGTTGTTGACATAACTTGAACGTCAGTATAAGATTTCTAAACTACGTATTAAAAAGACGACGAAAAAACTTTCATTGTGGCTTTTGAACGTCTGGCAAAGATGTTATAGTGACGGCTTTCAGACGTGTCTTTGCTCAGTGGGATCATGAATGTTAATACTATCAATTTGAGAGAGGACTTTAGTTGCTTAGAAGTTACCCTGGGTTCTTTTGTGACTTTGTGCACTATTGCATGTGTTTCTTTTAGTGTGACCTTAACTGAGAAAAACTCCAGCTAGGGTATCGTTAGAAACACGCGCTAAGATGTTCCTCCTCTTCGACTCCACTCAAGCTGTTCTTCTGTCATCAGTTTCAGTCTTCAAATCGTTACTTGGACCACAGAGGGCAGTAACTTTCTCCATCCTCCGGCCGACTGAGCAAGTAATGACATCAAAAATTTCTCACTGTGGACACACGACCCTATAGTGACTCTGTGGACTGGACTAAATAATGCTGGGGTCCATATCTTTATTTTATTTAACATTTTAATTATTTACACTATTGTCCTATATGCTATAGTTGTATATTATTTATTTGATTATATTTGACATATTCTATATAATATTCTATGTGATTATAATTATTATATTTAATGTTGCGATACATTGTTAGTATAGATTTATCTTGTAGTTATTTAACCCAATACAATAAACTTATTAGGTAGATCATTTTGTTAAAATACATACATATATCATCTGAACCACCCAAGAAGGTTTCTTTCTTATAAAGTTTTTCTTGGTGTTGTCACTTTAGATTTGCTCAAGATAAAAGAATAAAACAGAAAATTGTAAAGCTGCTTTAAGACAATGCTTCAATATAAAAAGTGCTATAGAAATAAATCTGACTTTGATATACTGCAGCAATGTCCTGATGCAGTGACACAATTAAAACCCATTTAAACAATACCAAGCTTAAAACACCAACCAAAACAGTGAAAAGGCCAGTCACTACAAAATACAATCTGTTTGCAAGAAAATGATACAAATGACCAAACTAAACTTAAAACAGACAGAAAGACACTTCACTAGGATTCACAATCTTTTTTCCATCAAGAATATTTGAGAGCATGAAGACTACAAAAGCATTTCTAATAAACTGGATGGCTATCCATCCATTCAAACCAAGATTGTTCACTAATCTAAAGAAATTCAGCTTATAAAAGAATCACCTGAATGTTCCACAGCTCGTCTGGGACAATGATCTGTGGGGTGAGGAGAGAACAGTCCATCACGTTAAACTTTATATGAGATGAACGTACCACTACTGCAGATGGGCAGTTTGATGTAATTGCATGGATTTAAATTACTGTTAGATACTAATTGACAACAAATTCAAGCTACATCAACTATATAGGTGTCATACCCACCCCACTTTTGCACCCACCCACCCTTCTGTTCTGTATTGTGATGGCAAGAAGTTGGCAGCCCTATTGTCATTACTGTGCTCAGAATGGTCCATCCCCAAACAATATGTGCTCTGTATCAGACCTGTAGCTGTTCCTTTCTAATTATGGACAGGACAAGTGTTTGTGTATGCAGGCTAATAAAGTATATAGCAACATATGAGCTATAGTCACTATTTGAGTGTCCCTCTGTGATATATGTACGTGATACTGCTTTAACCCTGATAAAACAGCAAATAAAAGCATAAGTTTTGGACGCTGGTATACAATCACTAGCTTGGGATGTGGGTCGAGTCATTTTTAGTGGTAATTTAAATAAATAAAGCCAAAATAAAACTAGAACAGCATTCTGGTATGGTGGCATGCTGGTTAGCCTACTTTACTGATCACCTACCTTAAGAGGCAAAGTTGGTTAATCAGCAAGACCTTGCTAGTTTATCATACCTCCTAAGATCAGAGTCCAAATGTATGAGAACAGAATAAGCAGCACAGCATTTTCATGCAATGAGAGTGGGGGTATATACACACACACACACACACACACACACAGAGGTATCACCAATTTAGTGATTTAGATTTCCCGAGCGCCATTTCGTCTTAACCATAGGGTACAGTCATTATTTTAAAATGACGCCTGAAAAGTCCAAACTAAAATGTTTTTCAGAAATGACTAAAAGCCGCAGGTAAATGATGTCGGCTGCAGTTTGGGAGCTTAGTACATATCAGAGAAAGTACTTTAAAACTCAGGAACACAACAGAACAGCGGCTTTCTCCTTGCAACCCTGCCATGCACACAATAAAATTATCATTAGCCAATGGACCATAGGTCTTTAGTTGCTTATAAGTTACCCTGTGTTCTTAAACATCCGTACCTAGGTTCTCGAGCACATTGTAATTATTCTAATTTGGTTCGTGAGGTATTTTGACAAAAAAAATTGTCTTTTTCTTTATTTGACATCTACAGTACTGTATTCTTAGTTAAAATAATTATCTTTGGGTCCTAAAAAGGTTAGTTATTATAGCCAACCTACAGGAAATCATTCTTGAAAATGGGAAGAAAACTTGTTTTAGCCAACTGTAGATTAACATAAGTGATAATTTAAGTGTTAATGAGTAATAGGCTCCGTTATGACATACACTTCATTTCAGAGCATATCCCCATCATACATCAGCGAGCACCTGCACAATACAACTCCGGTTATGCATATACCTATATACATATGCCTTATACAGTACAGTGTGGACTTTCTGCAGTCCTGGAAAGGATTAAACAACTTACCGGCTCTGTACTCATGGTTTTCAGTTATATAACTAACTAGATAACTACATACTGCCCACAAATATCCCCTAATAAAATATTCCCTAATTTATGTTAGAGAGAAAACAATAATAAACATAAATATACATATGACATAATCAGGCAACTTTATGAGCATGCTTTAGTTACTTTTTACTTAAATGACTTGGCAACATCTGTACACTGCAACAAACTGGGATGTATTTAGTTACAGCTAAAAATCAAGTACAGTCAAAGCAATATAATGGACTGTATTGGTTAATACAGCACAGTTTCTTGTGATGTGTAAGATTAAACCGTAAGATCTGGCTCAAATGCTCAAGAGGCTCAATGCCAATACATGTGACTTCAGAGGCATTGTTTATATTTACCTCCAGCAGGCTAAAGTACCACCAAGACCATGCAGGCCCACTATACCCATGGACCAGCATTGTCCTTGCCTTCACAAAGTGATTGTACTCAATTGAAAACTATGATTGTATGATATTGACTTTTTCCCACCAACATTTCGGATTAAGCTTGCTTTGCTTTTGGTGAACAAATGAGGTGAATCTGTTTTGTCTTTGTGATGCCATTCTGCTCCAGTGACAATAGAAATTTTGCTGGTTTTGTCCTTGTCCTCACCTACTGATATATTTTTGGGATGTGAGACTAGGACTGACGACCCAGACATAATCCCCCAAAACACAAAATGTTTATATTAAACACTTGAAGAAATCAATTTAAATTTTCATGTGGTGTAAGACACTTTCATACACATTAAGTAAGTGACACAGCAGCTTGCAGTCGCCCTCTTATGGACCCAAAATGTAAAAACAATGATTAAATAAAGTCTTGTTCAATAATCATTCGTTCATTCGTTCACACTTTTATACTTTCACTCTTGGACAGGGTCACAGCAGAGCCCTGCACTCGCACATTCATGCACACACACTACGACCAATTTTAGTGTACCAAAAATGTTTTTGGACTGTGAGAGGAAACGGGGGCACCTGTTTTGCACCGACACGGACACAGGGTTGACATGTGAACTCCTCACAGTAAGGATCAAGAGCGCTCCACCTGTGATCGAACCCAGGACGTTCTCGCTTTGAGGTGACAAGGTGACCAATAAGCCACCATCAGTGCTCCAGGTCTAAGCTTGCAAGTTCTCGAAATGCTGCATGAGTTTCCTTCATTCACTCATTCATACCTTCCGCTTAATCCTCACAGGGCAACTCTGGGCACAAGGGCAGAAACAGGGCGCACACACACATACACACACACACAGTTATGAACACAGTCACACACTAAGGGCAACATTTAGAGACACCAACTAACCTAACACGCATGTCTTTTGACTGTGGGAGGAAACCGGAGTACCCGGAGTAAACCCACACAGACACAGGGAGGACTCCACACAGAAAGGACCCAGGCCGCTCCACCCTGGAATTGAACCAGGGACCTTCTTGCTATGAAGCAGCGGTTCTACCCACCGAACCACTGTGCTGCCACACATGGGTTTCCCACCATATTCTAAAGTGTACCAGTCTGAATAGTTGAGTGAGAGTTTGTGTGTGTGTGTGTGCATGCATGTGATGGACTGGGATCCTGTGCTGTCAGCAAGGCCCCGGGCCCCCACATCATTGAATTAGTTTAAGCTGGTATGAAAGTGAGTGATTTGAGAATCAGTTCTTATGTTTGACTCATGCTTTAATTCTGTTCTTGGCATGTTTGGTCTTTCTTTTTCTATAACCACTCGTCCTGCTCACTGTGGTCTGGATCCTATCCCAGAAATGCTGGGTGCGAAGTGGCAAGTTCACCCAATCACACATTCACACAATCACTCACACCTATGACCTGTTCAAAGCAGCCAATCCACCTCACCTACTGGTATGTTTTTAGGATGTGAGATGAGACCTGACTACCCAGACATAATCCACATGAATACTGGATGTTCATATTAAAATGTTCATATTTAACTCCACAAAGACAGTAACAGGAGGTGCAGATTGAACTTGGAGCTGTGAAGCAACAACAATATTCGCTGTGTCACTATGCTGCCCAAACATAATCCTGCATCACATTTATCACCATCAGCTCAATTAAGGGTGTCCAATGTAAAATAAAACATCTCCCAAATGACTCCTGTATCCTGTTTTTGCATAGACAAGTAAATGACAATTTGGAGACGCCAATTAACCTAGCACCCATGTCTTTGGACTGTGGGAGGAAACCGGAGTACACGGAGTAAACTCATGCAGACACAGGGAGGACATGCAGACTCCACACAGAAAGAACCCAAGCCGCTCCACCCTGGGATTGAACCCGGGACCTTCTTGTTGTGAAGCAAGCGGTGCTACCCACCGAGCCACCGTGCTGCCCATATATGGTCATTACACCATTGCAAAAACAATCGTATATCTAATATAATGGTGGCCAAAAACTTTTGTACGGTATAGATTTGATGCGTTTCCCAGATGTCCCATCATCAGAAAATACTAAGGCTCTTGGGGTGGGACCTGGGGCTGGGTGATGTGGGGCACACCCCCACTCTATAAAAGGTTATCAATTATCTAGGTTTAATTGTTTATTCATTGTTATAATTAATATCAGAACCATGGTTTTCCTGTAGATCAGGCTCTGATTTGCTCAGTAAAGGTAAGTATTACTAATAGAAACATTATAGTTTTATTTATAAAGTACACTTGTATCTTGTATCTCACTGCCTTATTTTACAGTCCTGATATGCACCATTAGCTGTGCTTGTGGCTGGTTCCCGTCTTAATCCATCAAACAACTTGATGTTAGACTCAGACTTTCCAGGTTTACCAGCTCTGTGTTTAGTCACTTATTGTTCTACCCAGCAGTATCTCACCTGCTCTACTCACCCACAAGTGCAGCATTCCCTGTCTTTCACTGATGTCCTAGCTGAAAGTGACCCTTTGGTGAAACACGAGTCAGTGTACTTCCCTTCACTGCAGTAAGCTGTAGGACAGAAGAGCACTGCTGCTGAGGGAGTGTGTGATGTTACAAGTATGGCTGTCGGATGGTGATATGAACTTACTTTTTCTCCCTTGTCTTCCTCTTGCAGCCTCGGGAGAAAGGCCGCATGCGCTTCCACAGACTGCAGAATGTACAGATAGCACTGGACTACTTAAAAAAGCGGCAGGTAAGACCAATCACACCTTTATGTTACTTCCTCGTGAATGACTTGATATCTCAAATGTAGCCATTAAAAAAATATTTATTTTCTTTTTTTTAAAGACAACATACTGTATGGGACTGTGTAAATAAAATTTGACATTCTATACTTTTCAGTTCTACTTATTCTGTATTTGTGTTTTTGTAGTTCTACAATTACAGATTGTAGTCCATCTGTTTCTCTGCATACTATGTTAGTCCCCTTTACTCTGTTCTCTCCCAGTTAAAAATGTACTGTAAACTTTGACAGCAGAACCATGAAGTGCCCAAATTACTATTAAAATCCATGGTAGAACTGTGAAATAATTTATTGTCAGTTCATAGTTAACCAAGTTTACAGTTATACTATGAAATTTGACAGTGGAACCATGAAGTGGCCAAATTACTATTAAAATCCATCGTAGAACTGTGAAATAATTTATTGTCAGTTCATAGTTAACCAAGTTTACAGTTATACTATGAAATTTGACAGTGGAA
>JAUZSU010125421.1:0-17530 GCA_034780255.1 Parotocinclus maculicauda | reverse complement strand
AGTATTAAGCAAAGGCTGTGAATACTTATGTAAATATGATTTCTTTGTTTTTTATTTTTAATAAATTTTCAAAACTCAGGAAAACTTTTTTTACATGGTCATAATGGGGTATTTTGTGTAGAATTTTGAGGAAAGAGATTTAATAATAATAATAATAATAAAAGCACTGTGAATACTTTCCGGATGCACTGTACTTTAACTTAAGATAATTCTGCAGAGTTAATTAGATATAATATAGTAACTGAGAAATTTCATGAGGTCCACATAGTTGAGTAGTGACTGTCTTTTTAAACAACCATAACAAGGAAAAAGCACTTTGGTCCCGATTCTGTAATCGTTTACATTTCAAAGCTATTTTCTTTTCACGAGAGTCATTACTGAAATTGCACGTCTTGAACGACGAGTCCTTGATGATAACCGTGGTTGGTGAATGTCAGCCACTTTTTACATTCCATTATTCTGTTTAGAGCTTTGTTTGATTTGAGAGAGAAAAAAAGAATAAGCTCGTTTTTAATAGGAATGTAATCCTTGCAAGACTGAGTTCAAAATCCTGATGCAGTGCATGTGTGAATCATATTCATAAGCCCCCTCCTCCATTTGAAATTGGACACTGCCTGAAGATTCTCGTACCACCCATAAAACTGGAACTAGGGCTGGCTGAAAGCAATAACCGAATAAGGACTTTCAGCGTTAAAAAGTCACCAATCGTATTCCCTTCCAGGTTCATTTAGAGAGCACCTTTGATGCTGGAGGGAACGCAGAACACGTACATTATGTCCTACCTACTACACTAAGTGCAGTAATGACAAGCCATATGGCATCTCTTTTGTTCAGAGCACCTCAATAGCCTAGTAATTATGCCAGTGCAAATCACCAACCTCTTTCTTCCAAAAGAGGCTGTATCTTTGAGGCAGCGTTTTGTACCTGACCTCACTGTAGCTGTTACTGTTAGACACTGAACTGAAGAAGTTGCCTAAGCAAGCCCTGGCTGAGCTGTGAGCGCAGCCCCGTCTGTTTTAGACATTTATCAGCTCGGCAGCCGAGCAGAGGCACACTGTACTAGTGCTGCTGGCAAAGCCCACACGGCCTGGGAAAAGGCGGAAATATTTTGGCCTCGCAAAACTGCCTGCGAATCTCGGGTAATGTAGATGCTTGTTTCTGCTCTTTAGCTCTAACCCTCAATAAAGCTCTAAGGACTGCACGTTTGCAGGCAAATGACACTTTGTTTGCATTAAGCTTCTTTTCTAGGCACTTCTGATAGGTGAGATATTCAAAGATTTAAAGATGTAGCGTTTGTATGTGGAAATCATTAGCGGGTGACGGCGTAATTTCAGAGAAGTTCACCCGTTTTTTGGCAGTAGGGGGGAGAGTCCTGCAGACAGTGTTATATAAGTGTGCTGAATACAATGGTCGTGCAGGACGCCCTTTCTCATGGCTTGATGTTATTACTTTGCTCTCTCCCCTCTAGGAAACTCTTTCCATCTGAACCCTGTCATCCTAAAAATTTTGTTAATCAAATCCTTGGTTCCTTCTGGGATTTTTTTCCCCCAGTCACACTTCTGTTTTCTTCTTTGCCCCACCACAAAACCAGATCTGACTGAATGCTAACCACATGACGCTTTGCCTACAGCTTGACTCCAGTGTTGACAATAGAGAGGGGGGGAGGTGTGGTGTGGTTGAGTTTACAAATCAAAGCTTATCATGTCGTGTCTAAAGCTCCAGCTTTGATTATTAATCAACGCTGCTTTATGTCCTTATGGTATGGATTTTGGGTTGTTTTTGTCTTCTGTGTCATGACTAAGCCATGTTCTTTAGTTTCTTTGAAGGGTTGTATGCTGGTTTTAAATGGGGTTGAGTCAGAAAATAGCTGACTTTGTGAGTTTTTGAGTCAGTTTACAACACATTGTTTATTTGTTTCAGATTCACATATTAAAGCCAGGTCTCCTGCTGGCTACTAACCTCTATTTCTCCTGATACCTGAGATGCAAACCAACTTGGGTCTGGACTATACCCATGATACACCTCAGGGACTGGGCACAGCCCTCTGTCACAGCCAATAGTCTTTGCCTACCTGATCAGAAAGCACCACCGTGATTTGAGCCAGGGTCCCTGGGGTATTAAAAACAATTTAAGATACAGGAGTATTGAACAGGTTTAGAGTTCAAATCCCACCTCTGACAAGCTGCCACTATTTGGCACTTCTGATTGCATCAGCTGTGAGTGGTTCTACACAAACGTGTCTGCTAAATCATGTAGATGCCCCCTGCAAAAGTGGGAGACTGGAGGTCTAGTGGTCAAGGTCATGGACTAAATGTAAGATCATGTAGGACTGCTACGCCACCTTAGCATATTTCATTCATGAATGCATGCTGAAATAGTAATAAATTTAATTATTATTGCTTGTTTATTGTTATTTATTTTTGCATTGCTTTATTCTTACACTAAAAAGAACATAGCTTGACTCAACCGGCTGGCTTGATGAACATGCCAAAAAAATGCTTTATGCACTCGTCAGATTAGGAATGGGTGTGCATCGGTTTTCCTTTAAGATCCACATAGTCACCATACCATCTGACCCTGTCTGAGCTGCAGGACTACAAACTGGACATTGCACAAAGTTGGATCCGAAGTCTGGATGCAAATAATGTTTCCGTATATTTACTGACTGCCATTAACATTGACTTTTAATAAAGAAGGTATATCAATTCAGTTACTTTCCAAAACAACCAAAGAAGGCTGGAATGCACTTTTTTTTTTTAGCACATTTGCTATTTAACAGGCATTACAGAGAAGGCCCTCACCTATATCATCAGGTATGAAAAGTGGTCTGCCTCAGACAGGAAGGCACTGCAGCAGTTATAAAAGCTGCACAAGCTTCCTATCAATGAGGACATCTCGATTCCTTCTCTATGTCCCTCCCATATGGAGTTTACCAGGCTACTGAACAGTTATGTCTCCCAAGATTTTAGGCTACAGATTCTTCTGTTTTACTCCAAAATATTCTGTCTAATTTTGTACCTCGTCCCAAATGATCGCTTCCACTGTGAGCTTATTAACAATAAATCTGCGCTGGTGTGTATAACCGATCTTAAATTACAATTTTATAAAGAAACTGAGATAGAACATGGATCGTTCATGTTAAGGGAATTGTCGATGCATAGATTGTCCACCAGAGAACACACTGCTGCTGGCAACAAGTGGGTAGAAGCAGTAGCTTGCTAACTGTACACACAGATTCACACAAAGTTTCAGTTCAAAAATATTAAATTGAAACGATTCAGAAAAATCGATTCAAGGAGTGTGTCCCAAGGGTTCACTTTGAACTTGGTTTCTGTCATTCAGGTGTGAATAAGATATATAGTATATACGACATAGGTTGTTACAATTAACATCTGAGAAATCCAAGCACGTGGGGCCCCTTTTTTGAGTCTTGGTCCATCAATGGTTTCTTCCTTACTATATTTAGGGAGTTTTTCCTTGCCACTATCGCCGTAGGCTAGCTCAATTTGTGAAAGGTTTTAGATAAGATAATAGAATACTGTGCTACTTTGATATAATTTTCCACTGTAAGGAGCTCTATAGAACTAAATCTGACTTGACTTACAGCTAAATTATGTTAATTTCATCTATATATATCTCAAAGTTAACAGTATGTAGTTGTGCTTGATAACGGGTTCTCCTTGGTGTTGATCTTATTGATTTTTATTCTGCATTGTTATCTTAGTGAGGATATTGTTGAGGGTGGAGCTAAATAACCCTATCTTTTCTTTTTTTTCCTGATTATTTACTCAAATACCATTATTGCTCTTAAATTGCATTGGGAGGGCTCCAGAACTGTCATTCAGTCTTATTCAAACCTTTGGGCACCCCTTTTTGGAGACAGTTTTAATAAATGAAATGAGGTTAACAGCCTCCACAGTAATCAAACTTGGATTTGACCATTTTTAACACACAATGGGAAAAAAACCAATGGAATCTGTAATATCTGAAGTTTGAACACCTTTTTCCTACGATGCACATTCTCTTTGTAAGCTCTTGTCTTGCTTCATTAAAATTTGCAGGAATAATAATTCAGATATGAATTTCCTGCAATTTAGAAAAGAGTGCCCATACCTACTGCACAGACATGTCTTATGTAAGACTAGTTTATATAAGTATGAATAGGGCACTTTCCTGCTAAGTGCTAGCTGCTATAGCATTCATAATCCTTAATGACATGCAATCACATTCTGCTAAAGTCTGCATGCTTCTCTTCAGCCTCGTAGTCTACAGTGAAGCACTTTAGTTTGGAATAAATACACAATTTAGCTTCTGTTTATAGTATCTCTCGTCTTGCATTCGCTGTTGCTTAGTCCAAGTGTGTGTTGATGGGATTTTTGCATGCTTTGAAACAAGAAACATGAAATAATACATCTACGTATACTGACACAAAAAATAAAAGAGTACTGTCTGTCAATTAGGAGCTGTTTAAGGGTTGGTGGAGTAAGAAATATTTATGTTATGGTTGGTAAATCTGAACATAACACTTAAGATCTAGTAATTGGTACCTACACTGTATCTAAATAACAGCTTTAGTTGAGCTCTGCTGCTTTTCCACTATAGTGTTTGAGCTGTCTGACAGTCAAGAGTCTGAACGCTATATGAACACTCTTACAACGCTGGACCTTGCTATTTATTGCTAGACTGGTTATTATGGAAATGTGCATGCGTGTGGAAACTATGTATTAAAATGGGTATATTAGGGCAATGAGGCCTAAGATCCTTCTTTGTTTCAGTCCACAGAATTCCACCATGAGACTATGGCTTTTACTCGTCGTGTCATTTTTCTGCTGTCTAAGCTACAGTGTTGCCAAACAGCAGAATCAGAATCGTCTTGCGGCTCAGGGAAGACGGAGGAGGGGGAAGAAAACGGCACGTCAAGGCAAAGTGCCAGCACATAGCGAATATAATGGAGAATCAGTTTTCATCGACTCTTATAAAAATGTACAGGAACCAAAGCCGAACTACAATGTTATTCCAGGTTAGTATGGGATTGAGAAAAATCTGTTTAACTTGGTGTAAGAAATTGTCTTACTGAATTACGAAGTTAGTAAAAATTTGCAATCTGTGTACAAAAATATCATTAGCTTCACATTTTTGCTCACATAAATTAGGGGATATTTCATTATCAACGTGATTTTCTGAGTTCTGCATGTCAGTAAGATTTCCAAGAATGCTAGAGAACCAGTCTAATAATCAGTTAATAACAAGACAAATAGCTCAGTTGGAAGGAAATAATTGTAAATGAGCTGTTAAATTCAAGAATAACTGCTATGTAAGCTTTTAGCTCCAAATGCTTTCGCAGTCGCATGTCTATGGGTACATTTGTTAGTATCAGGACACACAGGGAGCGAGACAGAACACCAGTTTCATATTTTACAAGATATGATATGAAACAAACAGTAACAGATTCACTACATAATTTAACAGAGATAGAGAGGGTGCAAAGAGCTACATGAACACTTGCACTGTTTACTAAGAGCATTTGGAGGAGGTTGTGCTGAGATGGACGTCAGTTGAGATCCCTGAACATACGAGTCTACGTTTGATCAATATCACGGCAATGCTGACGTTAGTTCACTGGTCATGCAAACGTTTGTTATGAATCTGCAATCGTCATGGAAAAGCTCTCCATGTAATGTAGTGATGACCTTCACTTAAGGTAGGGTGGTGGCTTTGCAAAAGCATTTGAGACTGTGATAAAAATAGATTATTCTATAAATATATACCAAAATTAGGGGATACTTCAAAATGAAATCTCCCATAATATCCCCCCCCATAATGAGTCCCCTCATTTTTGTCAGCAGTGTATATACAGTACTGTGCAAAAGTCTTAAACCACTATTAGATGTATTATTTTCACAATGCTCTGATGACAACCGGATCTTGATCAAGTTGTAAGGGGAGGAAACCCATAATACTTACCACTGTAGCTTATAGAAGTAGTTTTTCTGATTTGGTTTTCTTTTTTAATGCTGTGTACACATTTCCTGTATTTTTTTCAATAAAGTGACAGAGAAACAGTGATATATGGTTATTATACCATTGCTAATACAAATATATAGCTAATATAATGATGGCCTAAGACTTTCGCACAGTGCTGAAAATAATATTCATTTTTCACAGACAATTTTATTGTCATTTTCGCTGCTTGACCCCATAGAACACCCACAGTTTTGGGCTGCGTCTGTAAAGGTCCCGTAATCGCCATTACTTACATTGTGTGGTTAGGGGTAAAATTTTGGACTCTCCTTTATATTCTATACTTTGCTCTGCACGTATTCGCGCTATAAACGCGCTAAGACAAGCTGACAAGCTGCAAAATTACGATAAGTAAAATTACTTTCCATTTAAGTTTTCGTTTTGTTAATTGAAAAACCTTGGCAGCTCCCGGCTAAAGTTGGAGCAAAATTTTATGCGGCAAACAAGATATAACTACTAAAAAGTAAAATGCATCCTGTTAAAGCTCATATTGGCTGCTTTTAAAGAAAAAAAAAAACAAACAAACAAAAAAAAAAAAAACTTTCCACTCCTTTAGGGACACACTGAAGCGAACTAAAAAAAGTCATATTGTATATATAATAAAAGTTATATTGTAAAAATTGTTTTTATTAATGTGATAATGTTTTTTGTTAACGTGTACAGCTAAATTATTAGTCTAGATAAAATGTATTTGTCTTTAGTTAATCTTAAGCGTATAGTAAAAAAAACCACCTGTGAAACAACACAGCTCACAAACATTACATTTTTTTGGCAGTGTATTTGCAGTGTATGTAACAACAGAAACGACTGTCATGTTTAAACAGAAAACATTAACAGAGAAACCAAACATGCTGTAAATTGTGCTAATTTAACCACACTTTACTGCATTTGCATATTTAAAATATTATGGGTAACTGATTAAATAAAAAAAATTAAAAATAAAAATAACCAAAAACACAGGACTGTATCTTAGGGAACCATTAGGTTTGTTATTTTAGCAATGCAATAACAACCATATAGAACATATTGCCGTCGACTGGACCCAAACATTTCAATCTTTGATTCTTCACTCTATCACTCTTTTCCCCTGCTCTTCATTTCAATATTGTAAGTTTTATCACCTTTTAACCTTTACATCCTGTTCCCCTTCGGAAAAAGTGGTCCCTTGGCTGCAACCCTTAAAAAAAAAAAAATAAATAAATAAATAAACATTCCTGATTAAGCTTCTTCAGATTTTACAAGGGTCAACTTGGCATCCTGTTAAAGCTTCCAGATGCTACTATTGATCAAATTTTAAGGGGAGGAAACACTCGGTACTTACCACTGTAGCTTACAGAAGCTGTTTTTCAGATTTATTTTTCGGAAGTTTTTAATACTGTATACAAATGTTATGTACTTTTTGGTTGCATTCCTATAAAAAAAACAATAATTCTTTTTAAACATGCTTATTATAGCATTGCAATGACAGCAAATGATATATTTAATGTACTGTTAGATATATAAAGTACTTTAAGATATAATGTACTTTTAGAGACTTTTGCACAGTATTGTAAACTTCAAAATAAAATCTCATAATAAAATAACCCCCTAATTTTGTAGAGCATTTTTGAGAATATAACATATTTAGTACTCTGTAAAATTATTGTTTACAGTGCAAAAAAACAAACAAGCAAACAAACAAACAAAAACACCCAGTACATCAGTTTCTAATATACTGCTCACAAAAATTAGGGGATACTTCAAAATTAAATCTCCCATAAGGAAATATCCTCAAATTTTTTTGAGCAGTGTATTTGTAGGCTGTAAATAATCATGGCGTGCATTTAAAAACCTTTCACTTTATAAAGCCCTATTAGTTCCTTATAACTACAAATCATGACAATACAGCAAATCAAACCTGATTCAGAGTCATGGTGGCCATGGTGGTGAGCTAACATCTTAGACTGTTCCACCATCCAAGCACCACTTCAATATTTTGTACTCTATTAATAACACCGAAATCAATTTCTCATTTCCGTGCAAATACTTTGTGCCCATTTTACATATCACCACATTTAGCAAACTTCTTTGCCTAGCTAATATTTTGCAAAGGATACTTAAACTCAGTCAAAGAGATACACAACCAGCACTAAACTTGAACCACTACATAAAGTTCCACCTCCTACTAAGGATCTGTGGTAACAAACAAAAAAAATGGGAAGTGAGCAAGCTGTTGACATGACCAAGCTGCCCATGTTGGTGCCACATTTACCACATGATTATTGGCTGTGTGTCTTCCTTGGGCAGCTTGAGTGTTACAATTGCAGTTTTGGTCAACACCGAGATGTTTACTCGACAATTTTAAATGGCTGGTCTCACAGAAAAAGCTCTTTGCTGGATAGCTATGTTTAGCAGGATAAAAGTGTAAAAGATTTTACAGCTTCCCAGATGGTTCTTTGGAACCGATATTTGCAAAAATGCTATGCAGTTGAAATTGTGTGTGGCATTTTACCAACCTTTTTCTTCTTCTTTAGGGAACACAGGACAGTGTGCATTCCAGGGCATTACCATGTTTGATAAAACTGTGTGGTCGCCAAAGCCCTGTGTCACCTGCTTATGCTCCAGTGGGAATGTAGTGTGTGATGAAATGCAATGCCCAGTCCTACAATGCCCAGTCAAGTTCAAACCCATCGGGCAGTGCTGCCCCATTTGCATTCACCCCTGTAAGTTTTAACTTCTTAAACGTTTTGTGAAATAAAATCATTCTGATCAGGCTCCGGTTGCCAAAGCTATGGAATCATTTCTAAAAAGTTAACTTTTTCTCACTGATGCATGTCCTATTCTGTGTCGTTTACAGTTCCTTAAAGAAATGGCTGCTTCATTTTGACAAACGTTCATTTCATAAAGCTGAAATTTGCAAACTTGCTTTGTAGATTGTTTGCTGAAACTGATCATTTGTTGCTTTGTCTCCATAGCCACCAGTTTTATTTGTTTTTCCACACCAGTATTAGTACTTGGCACAAATAGTTTACTAATGCTGCATTAAACAAAGAAGTTGCTAAAGATGTTAAACAGATATATTTTTAAAAGATTGCATTCATTATGCATCAAGGGTCAACAAGGCATCCAGCTGAAGCTGCCAGATGCTGCTATTGCTCAAGTAAAAGGGAAGGTCTCACTAAATAATAAAGCACTGCAGTTTATATGAGTTGTTTTTTTCATTTGTTTTAGTTTATTAATAAAGCAAACAGCACCTTATCTAATGGGGCGGCCTAAGACTTTTGCACAGTACTGTACACAGACTGACCAACCTAGTTCTGGCCTAATATAACACTATTTGGGATATAATAATCAAAAAGGACTATAAAACAAGCACTGACCATAGCGGTGACAGAAAAATCTACAGCAAAATATTTACGTCGTCAAAACTGAACTGAGCAGTGCTTAAATAGACTATCCTATTATGGCAGAAACCAAAGTTTAGGTTTTGGTGCTGCCTGTGACCGGGTCAAGTGGTGCCAATAGGCTGTGCCTGATAGAGGGAAGGCTGACAGGAGCCTCTGCTGGCCAAAGGGGGTGATGGCGTAATAGTTAAGGTGCTGGACTATAAACCAGAAGGTCCAGGTCAATGTGCACATTTGCCAAGCTCTCACCGTAGGGTCCCTTAATCCATAGTTGCTTGGGATTGTAGGAATGTATTAACTTTAAGTTGCCCTGGATATGGACGCCTGCTAAATGACTTAAATGTAAATGTATTCCAAATGTGCTGCATATAATTAAACAGGACTAATTACACTCTTTCTAAACAAACTGGCAGTTAATCAGTGTTCTTTAAGCACTGACGATATCCTCAGCATGCTCGAAAAAACACTCTGCCTATCACGATAACAAACTGTTTCATGATACAACAAAATATTGTCATATTGCCCACCTCTGTAGCCTGTCTGTGGAAAAAAGCAGTCATTGACCAGACTATAGAGAGTGACTCGCTGGTCTCTGTGGAAGGGTCGGCCCATGGCAGGGAATATCAACATGACAATTGGGCATTAACAAACTGAAGGGATCAAAATCTTTTTGCTTTGCTCATCTTCCTAATTTTAACATCTGATTACAATTCCAGCAATTCATGAGATCAATGAAAATTCAGGCGATTCCCCTGTCCCCAATGATCCAAGTGCCCCCGACGCTGCAAGCCCACCTGTTGAGGACGAGATTCTGAGAAGACAGAAATATAAGGAGGAAGAGGAGCGGCTACTCAAGAAGGACGCCGAGCGTAAGAGGAGAAAGAAGCAGAAGGACGCGGAGAAACGAAGGAAACAACAGGCGACGCAGGCTCAAGGAAAACAGCAGGAACCGAGGAGATTTGGCAATGACATGATGGAGATGAGGGAACGGCAGGGGGAGCAACGGCTGACAGATGATGATATGGAGCAGAACGAGATGATTAGGTCTCTGGAGGAAGCAGCAGAGAGAGACAGGTATGACTTAGGAGAAGACCTAGTTCCTGAGGAAGAGGAGGAACTTGATGAGAACGTGTGGTTGAGGGGGGATGTTTTTGAAATGGCAACGCAGGTACCCTCACCACCACCATCAGCCCCACCTGAGCCCACTTATGCCAGAGAGAAGGGCGGGGAGGAGCCAGAACGGACTACCTACTCACTGCCTCCTGGCTGCACAATCTCTGATGTCATCGTCTCCTGTGAGAACGCCAAACTCACCAACATTCCTCCTCTTTACATCCCTGAACTCAAGTCTCTCAGTCTACACGGTAAGGTGCCAACACATCTGAACAAACAGGCCAAACTTCACTGACAGAATCGGAATGAAAGGACTGCATTACTTAACAGAAGTCAGTACCCTCAACTGTAGTGTATAATGACACAGGGAAACTTCACAAACATTAGGTTATGCTAGTGACTTATAAAACCCTAAAATGATTGTAGTGGCTTAGGAATTAAGGTACGGGACTATGGACCAGAAGGTCCGGGGTTTAAATCCTATCTCTGCCAAGCAGCCACTCTTTGGACCGTGAGCAACCCTTAATCCAAAACTGCTCAGACTGTAAAACTGTATGTTTTAAGTCGCTCTGGTTAAGGGGGTTTTATAATAGGCCACATATCTTAATGATCTCCTAATACAGTATAGCCCATCCTAAGTACTATACTCTGTCCTGTTAATCCCCAAGTTCGAGCGCAACTCAGCGGATAGAAGATTTGAATTGCTTTTAAACACTGATTACTTTAAATTACTTTAGAAATGCAAATTGTAGTTGTTCTTAACATCATTAAATAAGCTTTTGTGAGTCATAGCACAGTTTAGTGTTCATACTGCATTTCAGGAAACAGATCGGTAACAAACAGACATTGTGACTGACCAGTAACTTAATTCCTTCCAACCTTAATACCAAAAGCGACAGTAAATAAAACAAACAAACTGCACATTATCAGTAACACAGCCTTTTCACAAAACTGCATTCAAACGATGCGTAAATGCGTCAGAGATACTACTAAAAACAGGTTGAATTCTACTACAGCACTTCTACAGCATCCGGAGCCTAAACTGTTCTACGTATCACACAGTAAAGCGGCTGGAATATAAACATTCAAACCTTTGATTATTCTTGTAACCTAAACAAAATCTTTTAGTCCAGAAATGATAACCAAAAGGTAACCTCGATCAATCCAGCTGCCTCCATTAATGCAATGTGTAGATTTTATTTATGTACATTGTCCACTCTCGATGCCAGCTGTCAAAAGGCTTATAATAAAACCTCAAATATATTAATTAATTTTGGGTAACAACAATAACCTATTTATTCCACTCATATTAAAAAACAGGACTGTTACTACGACAAGTTCCAACATTGAGTATTCTTATACAGTTTTGTGCTCAATGATCAATCCTTGACTTGGTTTGTTAATCCACAGGCAATCTGATAACATCCATTCCAGCTGAAGCTTTTAATGGTGTCCCAAATTTGGAGTGGATTGATTTAGGAAAGAACAGAATTACATCGAATCAAATCGACCCCCAAGCCTTCAAGGTAAGTACTGTTCAGATTAATAAAGCAGCGATTACCTGCCAGTAAAATCAATGTATTCATATTTATCCTTAATGATAAAAAGTCTCATACCTTGTACTAATCCAATTAGGACACCTAGGACAACTTCGAAATGAAATATTATAGAAGAGCAGTAACTTGCTTTCCGTGTTAGCCAATCAGAGTGCAGATTTCATTTAGGCATGCCATTAATATATTTTATTTAGGATTGTTGATATTCAGTACGATAGGAAAAAAAGTTCCGTTTATACTTAACGTTATAAACCTTAGAGCGTTGAGTTGGTTTCAGCTGGTTTCAACAAAAATATCCAAAGACCGAGTAAAGACAGAGTCCAAATGAGTGAGGAGACCAGCTCGTTTATGGTCTCTGCATCTCACTCGGATACTACAACACTAGCAAGAAGCCCTTCTAATTAGTGATCTCTGTTATTTCGCCACAGCCTAGAAACATAGAAACTTCAGTGACTTTCAGTGCAACACTTGGGCATTACTTAAAATGACACAGGTTTTCAGCAATTTGTTTCATCTACTTGCTCCTCTGCTCTAGGTAAACTGTCCATAAAACTAAGATTTATGCTTTGGAGTACTTGTCTGGCTTGTTCTGGCCTTTCCTACTTAGAGCTCCTTTAAAATGAATTAGAAACTGACCATCTCAGAATAGTGATGTATTTGTTATCAGGAAAGTAGGGAAATAAACTACTGAGTATTAACAACAATATTACATAAATGTTTATGAATGTACTTTTGGCTATACACAGAATATATTTTAAAAAATGAATTTGTGATCCTCATACTTTAAACCGCTTCTCCAAGAAGTGTACAATAGCAGATTTGTTGCCTTTAATTTTGTTTAATTTTGTTCTGGTGTTGCCAATAGTTCGTTGAAAAAGAGCATAAATAAAGGTACGTTTTTAGAATACGCAGACCTGGCAGCAGTAAAGGTTAGGTGTGTGTGCAGGTACAGACTGAGAAAATTGATTGAAATGAAGTAACTGGCATACATGCTATGAGAAATCCAATTACTCTGATTTAACAGCTCTCATTGTCCAAATATGAAATACATCCTGCATTTACAAAACCACTGTGATGTAAATGCACAGCAGAACTGAGTATTCAATTTCTTTAATAAATGTGATTAGACATTTCTATGACCTTTGTTTACATTTGATATGTTTTCACTGTGATTCACAGAAGCTTAAATTCTTAGCACGGTTATATATGGATGGAAATCTGTTAGAACACATTCCTCCAGGACTTCCACACACGCTCCAGGAATTAAAGCTTAACGAGAACATCCTGCAAGAAATTGACGGCAGAAGTTTTGAAGGTAAATCCACCCACCATCTTGCATGCCTGTGTACTGTACACATCTGCCAATAAATATACTGGAATACTAATGGAGCTCCTCTGAATCTGAGTGCTGTAGTAAAGTACTAAAGCCAACTCTTGCAGGTTTGAGCAACCTGGTCATTTTGGAAATGGAGGGAAATTTACTGAGTGAAGAAAACGTCCATCACAACGTCTTCAAACCACTGAAACAGCTCACCTACCTGCGGCTGGGCAGAAACTATTTCCGCACCATCCCTCAAGGACTACCTACATCTCTGCTCGTATGTTTGCTCTTAGAAAGAAACATTCAACAATATGTTGATTGTTAAAAATAAGCTTTGATTAATACTTCTCTACACCACTCATACCAGCACAACTCACAATAACACACCAACATCTGCCCAGTGTCACTGTAGTGTTAAATCTCCACCCAAAAAGGACCTGATATGTGCTGGTCATGTCAGGGACTTGGCCAGCAGAGAACAGATTAAAGGGGATTACAGTATGGAAGGAAGTAGATTGACTACAGAGTTTAATTTGACCTTAATTTAACTATAAAGTGCTCATAGATGGTAAACAGACTGATATACTGGACAGTGAGTTGAAAAACAAAGGGTGGGCATCATATTGTGACAGGACTGGTCGGTCGGTCGGTCGGTCGGTCGGTCGCTCAGTAATATTAATAATATACAACACGATTACTTTAGACTAAACTTCAAGACAGGTTCCCCAAATGTCCCTTTTTTCCAGTGGAAGTCATTGTATTCTCTAATGAAAAGACTTAGAAATAATATAATATGTTCGTTATGCCGTTGTTAAAACAACAAAGGTGGCCTAAGACTTTTGCACAGTACTCGTTGACTTTAGTCTTTGCACAGCTATCCTTTAGTCTTAGCACAAAAAATCCATTGTACACTGGCAATTTTGGATTAATTGAGATGATCATGCTCATTTTATTAGCAGTATAATACACACAAAAATTAGTTATAGAAATAATTATTCATTATTTCAAAATGAATACAAAGCTATAAACTTTTTTAATTAAACAAGAACATCAGAAAAGTCAAATAAAATTTGTTCTATAACGCAAATGAGATGCACAAATGACTTCTGCAAATGCAGATGCTTCTGGTCAAATGCACTATATACAAGGCTGAAAGTGCTCTTAAGAGGGCTGTCTTTTTCATTGCTTTATATTCATTTTGAAATATTTTTGTGAGCAGTGTGCCATTAAGAAATGTTATACTTTTTCTGTGCCAGTGGTGGACATTTTAAATTACACTCTATTTAATACTTAATTACAGAATCACATTACAGCTCTGTGTCGCATTCTGTCAAATTTAGGCCAGCTATAAAAGTAGATTTTAAACCGATTTATATTTTCTATTATTTTATATTTTCTATAGTCCATCTGAGAGCAGATTACTGTTATTACCCATGTGTTTGACATGTTCACAGCACTCTGACATAAAATGTACTTTATATTTAATTAAATTCTTTTCCAGGAGCTGCACCTTGAAAATAATTTAATTGAGGAAATATCTGACGGCGTTTTCAACCAAAGCAAAAACCTTAATGTTGTTGTTCTGCGACACAACAAATTAGAAGAAACAAGGATTTCCCCATTGGCCTGGATCGATCACGCGTAAGTGTTAGCACTTAAATAAGCACAGCATGCCTATGTTTTGCTCTTTCTACCTTGACTCATGTCAAGCTTTTGTTATTCACGACTTAATAAAAGGAACCTGGAATCGATCGATCTCTCGCACAACCACCTGCACCTGGTGCCGTCTTTCCTGCCGAAGTCCTTGGTTCACCTCGTGTTGGTCGGGAATCGAATTGAGCGCATTCCAGGATACGTGTTTGCTCACATGGAGCCTGGTCTCGAATATCTCTACCTCTCCTTCAATAAGCTGGATGAGGATGGTGTGGAACCAGAGTCTTTCCTCGGTACTTTGAACACGATGACTGAGCTGTGTCTGGATCATAACCAGCTGACCATTGTCCCCTACGGTGTTAACGAGATGACGTCATTACATTTCCTTAGACTCAGCAACAATAATATAAGGTAGGTTTCATTTCGACTCTTTACTTGGAATTGGTTTCACTGTATTAATTCTGTTCCTTTACCAATCTTAAGAAGGTGGTGTTTAGCCGAGGACTGCCATGCTCATTATACACATCAATATGAATGGAATTTAAACACAATTCATATTACATGAAAGAAAGAAACCACAGATGGCTTAAGAATAATTCATTTCATGTTAAGTTTTAACTCTGGATTGGATGCCGAGTCACAGCCTATGGCAAAACATATTATTTATTTATAAATTAATGTTCTTATTTCAATTAATTAAATGAATTAAACAAATTAAAACGGAGTCTATTCCGTAATTTACTGGGTGCAGGAGTACAGGGTGCCATAGTCCATCAGTCTTGGTTGGTTGGGGACACTCCTTTCTCAGACACAGCCAATTGTGTGTCTGTGTGAAACTTGACCTAATTAAAAGGCAGCACCTAGACTCGGACACACGTACCCCAGTGCTAAGCTAATTAACTGGCATGGAACCATGGCAGCATGGCAAATGTTTCCATTTAGCAGTCACTCTTACCCAGAGCGACTTAACAACTGATACAGTCCAAGCAATTTAAGGCTCTTGTTCAGTCACTCGGCAGTGGTGGGATTTGAACCCTGAACATTCCGGTCCAAAGTTCAGTATTGGACAGCATTGGTTGGAAAAAAAAAATGTGTATAGCCCCTGAAATTAGTTAAAATAATAATTAGTCTAGAATAATGTATTCCATTACAAATCATATAACCAGCATAACAACCTGAGTGCAAAGTTGAACAAAATCCCCTCAGTTTAAAATTTATTGATAATTTGTTATGTTCCCTATTCACTATAATAACGCCAAAGACTCGAGCTGCACCGGCTCTACAAATTTATTAAGTCTGATATTCAGTATCTTATGAACTTACTGAATGTCTGAATGTTTTGACACTCTTGGGTGACTATACACCATACTGAACAGTCAATGTGGGGTCACTCTCGTCCAGTTTCTGTTCACCTCCATGAATATTTCACTACTCAGCTGCTACTCAATCAACACTCAATGCACGACACACATACAGTTCTTCGATTTTATTCTGGAGTTTGTATCTTATATGCATAATCTAACAACTTTTTGACTTTTCATTTGCTTTTCTAATGATCTTGTTTAATGAAATAAAATCAAATGCTTATTTTTTTTAATCGCTTCATATTTGTTTTGGAATGCCCCCTCATTTTTATACGCAGTGTAGTTGCATATCTGGTCTAACTCCAGTATAGATTTAAAAGAACATGCATTTCAAAAGACAAAATGTTTTTCTTGTTAACTTACTTCAGTGATTGAGCCAAAACGTTTGCTATTTAGATGCTCCAACATGAAGGACGTGCTTCTATGTCAACAAAGTTTGGATTTAAAAGTATTACAACTGACAGCTTTTTTGGGAGTTAAGTGTGAAATGCTTCCACACGTAAGCATTTTGTTTTTGAGTCATTCATTGCACTTTTGTTATCTCTCCCTTAAGCACCAATGTAAAAACATTTCTAATTAGAGCGAGATACACGCATCATAAAGTCACAGACTAATCGTCTATTAAATCAGTTGATCCAACTCATTTGGTAGTCGATTTTTCCCTAGAGTCTGATTAGGCTCTCCATCAATATGGGCAAAACCTTTCCTCTGGACAAAACAGGCAGAACAGAACGTTGACTTGTTGGGGAGGCAGAAACCTATTAAAATACCATACTAAGAGGCACCGAGGTTTTCAGTACAGTCGATTCCGGTTAATGGGACCAGCCGCTTAATCGGACCAAAAACGTGTACAGTATGTAATATCCGTATGTAAAATCCCAAGAAACTCTTAGTCTCTGGCATCACTATTTAAAAACTCTACCCTCTACTGCCACCTACAGGTCTTTGCCTAACATTTCCATTTACTACGGAAAAGGAGCCACTTAAAGCGGATCAGATCACACTAAATAAGTTCTTCAAACGTTGACTGGAATTTAGTAAAAACTTGTTTTTTACAGTATTATTACTTCACATGCTGAGTACCTATACATTGTGTTGTAGATCGTTTCCAAAAACTTG
>JAUZSU010125410.1:0-17531 GCA_034780255.1 Parotocinclus maculicauda | reverse complement strand
CGTGAAGCAGCTGTTCGGGATCAGGGCATAATTAAGTTAGTGGATATAAGGCGACCCCGCCAATGGCTCTGTAATGGCGACCGGCGAGGACGACCGAACGCACCAGGGAAAGGTAGGAACCCTAACAATTTCATTATATCTTTTGGGACAACATTGAACATATGAAACTTTAATACAATGTAAAATAATCATACAGCTTGTATAGCTGTTTCCATGTGTCTTTTGAAACTAGACATAGGGGTATGGCCAGCATTGCTGCAGAGGTTAAAGGGGTAGGGGGTCAGCCTGTCAGTGCTCAGGTCATATGCTGCACACGGTTTGCATGGTTGTCGTCCCATAAGGAAGCCTCTTTTAAAGATGATGAACAAGAAAGCCCTCAAACAGTTTGTTAAAGACAAGCAGACTGAAGACATGGATTACAAGAAACAGGTGAGGAATACAAAGACAAGTGTGTCATGGTTTGGGGCTGTATGCGTGCTGGCGGCTGTGGGAGCTACAGATCATGAAACCATGAATGTAAACATGTACTGTGACATACTGAAGCAGAGCATGATCCCCTCCCTTCAGAAACTGGGCCACAGAGCGGCATTCCAACATGATAATGATTCAAAATACACATCCAGGATGACCACTGATTTGCTAAAGAAATTAAGGGGAAAGGTGCTGGACTGGCCAAGCATGTCTTCAGACCTAAACCATATTGAAAATCTGTGGGGCATTCTTAAATGAAAGGTGGAGGAGCGCAAGGCAAATATCCACCACCTCCGTGATATCGTCATGGAGGAGTGGAAGAGGATTCTATTGGCAACCTGTGAAGCTCCATGCCCAAGAAAGTAAAGGCAGTGCTGAAAAAATAATGGTGGCCACACAAAATACTGACACTTGGGCACAATTTGATTATATCCTTAGGGGTGTACTCACAGAGGTTTAGACATTACTGGCTGTGTTATGAGTTATTTTAAGGACACAGCAAATTTACACTGTTGTATAAGCTGTAGACTGATTACTTGACATTGTATCAAACTGACATATCTTCAGTGTTGTCCCATAAAAAGAAATAAATAAAATAGTTAAAAATGTGAGGGGTGTACTGACTTTTATGAGATACTGTAATTTGGTAGAAAAAGGTAAAACATACACTTTGTGGATATTGTCATTTATGTCATTGTCATTTAGTAAATACCCTAATCCAGAGTGATAACAAATGAAACAGTTTTACAATTCAAGCAATTGTGGCTTAAGGATCTAGCTGTAGGACAGAACAGTGCCAGTTTTTGGACACTTTTTAAAATTTAATCACAAATTTAATCACAGCACTTAGCCACGTTAACTATTTCACACAAATAACTCTGTATTCTTGGTCACCTACCATTGATTGTTTATTATTTAACTAGATTATTTAAGAACGTTTTCAGTCTAATCTATATTTATCTATATTCATACAATCCATTCTATCTTCTTTATTTATATATATGTATAGTTTTGTTTGTATTTTTGTGCATTCTTCATATTTTTTTTTCATAGACACACAAACAATAAATCCATTTTCTGTTAGTGCCTCATATATAAGATACTGTCAGTATGTCATATAAAGAAACCACACTGACACTGACTCTTAGTCACCCTTTTCTAGATCAGACTGTTTTGGAGCCCACCAAAACACACGTATACGCCTTTTGCTTCCAGACTCCACTGACATTTATTTCAACAAAATAAAATGACAAATCACCTTTACAGTAGAATTACTAATTGACATGCATTAAGTATTATTATTGTTTCTGTCTGAGATTTATCTGGCTCAAACATGCCTCAATGATGACAAGAATTAAAATAGTAATGTAATTGTATTTGTTTATTTGTTTATTTTTTAAGGAGAGATGATGGAACCTTTACTAGTCTCATGCATTTGCCCAGAGGATTATCAGAGCTGGATATTCCAGTTACAACAGGTACAGTGCATTCTCCATTTCATTCACTGAAAAGGGTTTACATAAATACAGTTTTGTTGATTTTGAAAAGGAAAAGAAGTTAACATCCTTTCAGGGGACAAACTTTATTAATATATCTACAAATTAATATTTTAGTTAACATCAACAAGTAAATTAGCTCTGAAGCTTTATACACATCAACATTGTCTTTATTTTAAAATGTTTGTAAAATGTGGGCTTTTTGAATTTTGCCAAAGTATCTAATATTCAAGGTTGCTTGCTGCACATTTTATTATTATTTGTTTTAGAAAGATAATACATTTACTTTGACCAAAAGCACATAAACTTTATAAAACTGTATTGCATCAGAGTATATAATACCCTTATTGTACTTTATTTCCAGCCTGAAAAGACAGAACAAGCATTTCCCAATCACACACCTCCGCCGCTCATACCGAAGAAGCACAGGAGCTGAAGAAGAAAGTCATGCAATGGCCTCTTGTAGTAGTAATGATAAAAGTGACCCATGAAAAAATGTTCTGTAAAATTTGACAGTAGAATCACAAAGTGGACAAATTACCATCAAAAATTCATAGTAGAACTGTGAACTTTATGGACAAACTGTGAAAGTTCACATTAAAACTGTCAAGACTGTCATTTAGAGTTTTACTATAAAATTTCAAAGTACATCCTGGGGAATGCAAATTGCTAATACTGCCTAATTGCGTTGTGGTAATCTGTTTGAAGGCTTGATGTGTTGTTATGTGCAGTTTCTTACCAGTGCAAAATCTTTTGGTTCAGTTTGTACATAAAAAAATAGTAAAACACACTGGGTGGGCAAGTCTAATCAGATCCCACCTGTACATATCTGGCTAATTGCTGTCGGATTTTGCAGTACATTAATTACTAAGAGCATAAAACATTGAAGACCAGTGTCTGCCAGGACATTGTAATATAGAGATTTTCCAGACAGCATAAAGCTAAATGCCTCAGTTGATGTGCAGGTGTGTAGTTTGGCATGGAAAGTTATTATTATTAATATTTTTATTATTATTATTTGGTCCTGGCTGCAACACTAAATAAGTGAAACTATGTAAGAATAATATGGTATTTGTGTTTAGTGAAAAGGAGGCAAACAAGCAAAACATGCAGTAATCCAGTCTGAAAATGACAAGATCGTGTATGAGAATCTAAATGGTTTGAGTGGTCAGATTTTCAGTTAGCTCTAAATATCTTTTTAATATTGTCCTTTCAGTATGAACCTGTAAAATTAACACATTCCTACTGGAAAAATGCAGAAGAAAAAAAAATTGAATCTACACTTCAGGGCTCCTGGAGAACTCTAACCATAAAACCAGACACGCTGTTAAGACATTTGCATTTATTTGAAAGATAAATCACTTACAGGGATGCACCACAATGAAACTGATTTATATTGCTCTTTATAGACTATACTTACTGTTTAGCCCAAGTGTTAAGTGTATTGTCTCCAAACAGAACTTCACATTACCATTTATAGAAGACTTACTGTCATAAATAATTGGAAACGATAAATTTAGATAAATAAAACTGCAACAACACCTGTTACATTTGGTCTAACTTATCGTGAAAGACGGGAAGTAGAGAATCTTTACAATTAAAGTTTTCGATTTAGGTTTTAGATTTTGTATTACTACAAAATCACAACTTCAAGGTAACTATTTTATAAGAGGTTCAGACAATTATTCCACATAATAGAGTACACTCTCAAGGTGCTTTAATATTACTTTCAAAGGCAGGTAACAACACACTGTCCTTTACTCTGATGCAAGGGCCACTGGTTTATGAAACTATGTAATAAATACAACAGAAAAAGTTGGTACAGTATGGGACAGAAATATATTTAATGTTTTGTCTGGTCAACTTCATGTCATGTTTAATAATGGGATTTGATGCTTGGGTGAACAAAAGCGTTTGGCTGTGAGAATGCTGTTTACATAGCCACTTGATATTATCCTTTTAAATTATTGAATCTGAAAAAGTACAACACCACATTAGTGCCTAGAATTACTCGACTAGTTTATATTTTAGCTGTCATATTTAAATATTAAATACATACATATTCTGCTATCTTAGGAAATTGCTAATGTACAAATGGCATAATGTAGCCAAATGATATAGATCAAGGCAAGCATTGGGATGATGCTAATTGGTGATGAACTCCCTAATACACCCTAGCTCCAGTTTAAAGCTAAAGAGCATAATTTCAGACACCAAATATTCCTTGGCTGATTGACTACTTTTGAGTATCCCAAGTGGGATATTCCAGTCATGCATTTAAAATGCTACATATCTACATTTGCTAATAGACAACAAAGCAAAAATGAACTTAAAACTGACATTTTAATGTGCAACTATAACCTAAATATGTGCCTACCATTGTGAAAATCCAAACATATTGTGTAAATTTAAATAGATGTTGACATGATTTTCTTTGCCTATGGCAACATAAAGCTGTCTGTAGAGCAATGTTTTAAATTAGAGAATTTTACTATATTACAGGCCCTCACTCTGAGGTTCATCCTCCAGTTTCTGGGTGACACACTTGATGCGAATGTTCTCCCGAAGGTTTCTCAAGCGAGCACTGCGACTCATAATTTCCTCTACGTACATTTTGGGGAACCAGCCTCTTTCTCCATCAGACAACCGGATCCCTTCCATCCATCCTGAGGAGCAGGCAACAACAGATTGATGAGTCTACCATTCACGTTATGCAAAGAAACTTTATATTAAACATTAGCAGTTGAATTTCACAAAAAATACTATAAAAGAAACATTCCATAATGACTTTTGAATTTAATCACAAACAGTCTGAAGCTGATTTGTTTCATGGTTTGTTTTTTTCATCCATTCCTGCATTTCAGGCCTACAACACAATCAAAAAATTATTCCTATAATATAGAAATTCCTTTTCTCCACACATAAAATATGTTTAGGTCCAGAGCATATTAAGCGATCTAGTGTTTCAGGTGTTATTTTGTCCCTTTCTCTCTGCAAACACGTCTTAAGGTGTGCAGTAGTACCATTGTCGCGTTATTTTTTTTTTAATTATCCACACATTCTCTACTGGGGACAGTTCAGTTTACCTATACCCTCTTTACTTGCAGCCATTTTTGCACAGTAAAGTTTTAAGTGGCATGTAAAGTGTGAATGTAACTATGTATTATAGTGCTTGATAAAGGTTTGTCAAAGTAATCTCTTGTGGTTATATCAGCTATTGTTGAATGGTTCTCATTGTTCTTGATGCAGTCATGCAGTGGGTAGCCCGTCTGCCTCACCACAACAATGTCCTGCTTCAGTCCTAGGGTGGAGTGGTCTAGGTCCTTTCTGTGTGGAGTCTGCATGCAGTCTTCCCTGTCTGCAAGGGTTTACTCCGGGTACTCCGGTTGCCTCTCAAAGACATGCATTGATTACTCTGATTTGGCACTAACCTGAGTGTATAAATGACTGATCTTGAATAGCCTAGTGTGTCGCTAAAATGGCCACTGATGCTGTGAAATTAAATAAACAATCTTGATGCTGTGCAGTCTGAGGGATCGAAGAACACAGATGTTCAGCTTAAGCTTTACTCACTGCAAGTCCAACTGATTCTTTGAAAGGTTTAATGATATTATGCAATGTTAAAAAAGAAATATGCAAATCCCTTCCAATCTCTCTTTGGGGTACAACCCCAATTCCAATGAAGTTTGGACGTTGTGTAAAACATAAATGAAAACAGAATACGATGATTTGCAAATCCTTTTTTAACCTACAGTATATTTAATTGCATACAGTACAAAGCCAAGATATTTAATGTTCAAACCAATAAACCTTATTGATTTGTACAAATATTTACTCATTTTAAAGGTGATGCCTGCAACACATTCCAAAGAAGCTGACACTGTTTTACATCAACTTTATTTTTAACAACACTTAATAAGCGTTTGGGAACTGAGGACACTAATTGTTGAAGATTTGTAGGTGAAAGTCTTTCCCATTCTCTGTTGTCATCTCTGTTGTCATATTTTGTACTTCATAATGCGACACACATTTTCAGTGGGAGGCAGGTCTGGACTGCAGGCAGGTCAGTCTAGTTCCTGCACTCTTTTACTACAAAGCCACGCTGCTGTAACACGTGCAGAATGTGGCTTGGCATAGTTTTGCCAAAATAAGCAGGGACGTCCCTGAAAAAGGTGTTGCTTGGATGGCAGCATATGTTTCTCCAAAACTTGTATTTACCTTTCAGCATTAATGGTGCCTTCACAGATGTACAAGTTACCCATGTCATGGACACTAACACATCACCATACCATCAGAGATACTGGCTTTTGAACTTTGCTCTGATAACAATCCGAGCAGTTATTTTCCTCTTTGGCTCGGAGAACACAACATGATTTCCAAAAACAATTTGAAATGTGAGCACTTTTTTTAAACCATTTGAAACCGCAGGACACTTTTCCACTTTTTCGTCAAGCTATCTCAGATTAGCTTGGGCCCAGAGAAGCGAGCGGCGTTTCTGGATGTTGTTGATATATGGCTTTTGCCTTGGAGTTTTAACTTGCACTTGTAGGCGGAGCGATAAAGTGTGTTCACTGACAATGGTTTTATGAAGTGTTCCTGAGCCCATGTGGTAATATCCATTACAGAATGATGACAGTTTATAATACAGTGTCGCCTGAGGGATCGAAGGTCACAGTCATTCAATGTTGGTTTCAGCCTTGCAGCGTACTTGCGGAGATTTCTCTAGACTCTCTGAATATTTTGATGATATTATGGATGGTAGATGATGAAATCCTTGAATTCCTTGCAATTGCACAATGAGAAACATTGTTCTTTGAACCTTTTGCTCATGCAGTTGTTCACAAAGTGGTGAACATCGCCCCATCCTTGCTTGTGAAAGACTGAGCCTTTCGAGGATGCTCAATTTATAACCTGTCATATCATGTCACTCACCTGTGGAATGTTCTGAACAGTCCTTTGTTGCCCATTTCCCATAAAGCAAAATTTGTAAATGTACGAAACACTGTGTTTTTTTCTATATGCAGTTTCATGCTGTCCCAACCTTTTCTGATTTGGGGTAGTACTAGTACATGAATGCAGCATGAGGTAATTGAATTGACATAAACAGCATTAATAAGTGTTTTTTGGAATACATCCTACCATCACTTGTAATAGTTTTGGCTTGCAGGATATCTGCCTTCTCCAGTGTGAGTTCATCATGTTCCTGGGCTTGATAGCTCTTAATGCACTGAACCTGAGACAGATCTGCACAAACACAAAACAGACAAACATATGATACATACATATTAATAAAAATAAATAAATTACCTAGACAAAAGTGTCGGACTTAGTATGCAGTCGAGTATGTCTGAGGTAGATCTGTAAAAGATTACAGATGTGGTCTCATTAGACAACCTTAGACAACCAAGTCTTGCTACAAGAATGTAGCATAAAAATGTTACTCCCACTGCCCTATAAAATGTTTTGGGGTATTGTAACTCATTGCGGAGACAGATAGATGATGACAATGACAGGTTGACATGCCTCTACGATGCACTCAAAGACGTTTTGCCCAGTTGACGGACTTTGAGGGGGGGGTCATGAGAGAAAAAAGATTTGCCCACCATCTAAGCTGATAGGTGTTGAGAGTAGTGGTTTCATGGATGAACACACACATGACAAACAGGCTACAGATGGCCCATACAGACCACCAGTAGGGAGAATAATTTGATCCACAGCTTCACACTTTCGATGTCCACCATTCAGACATAGGTGGCACCTTCACTACACACCCCTTCACACACACCCAGACCATTTCCAGGTGCTTGGTAGAATAAATGGTTTTTTTTTATTTAAAAAAAACCCTTTCTGTGTCCTGCCATTGATAGCCAGCCACTGTTGCATTAATTTGCAAAATGGTGCAACACACTGCCCAAACTGCTTACAACCATCGGTCACCCCTTGTAATGATACAGGGGACACTAATATCTCAGCAATATGTCCAGGACATCCAGCAGACACGTGTTGCTAGTTAAGGGAGAATTTCGAACTGGCATTTTTCAGCAATAAAATTTGCTCACCTACACACAGCAAGGGTTGCACAGGAATGTCTCTGCCAGATTGCAACACTTCCTTGGCCTGCCCACTTGCCAGATTTGTCAGTGATCAAGCATTTATTAAGCCAGCTAGGATTCCAGCTTCTGAAACCTACGGATGTGCAGTATCTACACGCCCAGGCTTAACATCTGTAAATAAATATGCTGCAGGATACCATATGGAACCTGAATACTTCCATGGCCAACCATATCTCACCATATATTCTGGCTAGATGTAGCCTAAGTTTTATAGTTTTATACTCTGTTTTATAGTTTTCCCAATTAACTTATCCTATCGCTTTAATATTGTTATCACTTATATATCATTATTACGTTCACACATATAAAGTTTCATTTAATCGTAACAACTCCTTTTTGGTGCATTATTTTTTGTCAGGTTGCAAATTCACCCATACAAGTAGTCAAGTGTCGCCATGGCACCAAATTACCAACCTGGGAGGGTTAAGGCTACTAATTGTTTAATAAGACACATTAAACCAGCAATCACATCTCTTCCAACTGTTTATCATGTAAGACCATCGTTCAGATCAACCCACTTAAAATAGAGTACTAACTTTCTTATTTTGTTCACTCTCATATATGAGATTAGTTCATGTCACTGTTATCAACAGAGGAAACTATGCTGTACAACAGTACAGGTATTGTACTGTGGTCCATAAGATCCAATGTTCAAGCACTGTCACGCTGTAACTATGGGGCTTTTAAGCAACACCCTCAAACCACAATTACTTTGATTTTAATAGCTGGAAGACTGTATCGGTTGATAGATGTTCTGGAAAAGTATGTCTTATCTTCACATTTACACACTGACAGGAGACATGCTAAATGTAAAATCATTAGGAAGGTTTGGGGCTAGAAACGAAGTGCCTTAGTAAGGAGCATCTCAAGTCACCATAGCAGATGAGTTCTTAGAACTGTCCTGGGGGATGAAACTGTCATGTTCCATGTGGTTAAGACACAGGCACAGAGCAATAAAGGTCTCGCCTTAAGGGAGTGACAGAGGTGAAAACAGCCTATTTGAGAGTCCTGAAAAAAGTATAACTTATAATTATTTATTTTACAAATGATAATCTAAAGTAAATCATTCATATGACAGAATTAGAGAGTACACGCGTTTGTGTGACTGATTGACTGTCACTGAACCACTGGTTAGAGCCAGTGATACCTATTAAGAAGGGCAGGAAAGAACAAAAGATTTCACCTGGCATCAACAGCTACTTCTACAAACCACAACATCCCTGTTTCTAAATGGGAAATAGAAAGAGAATAATCAAACTGTGACAACTTCTGATCCCCTTAACTCAAATTAGGTTTTATCCTTCCTTGTTTTTTTTCTACAAATAAATACTAAATGATTTCTTGACCTTGAATTCTGTTTATTTCCAAACTCTTTTAGAGCATTTACTCTTTATCAGTGTACTTCACTTTAATATTCTCTTTCCTCATTACTCCCCTTCAACGAATTTCCTATTTTTATGTATATATAAATGTGTGTGTGTGTGTGTGTGTGTGTGTGTGTGTGTGTCTCATATAAAGAAATTGTGAAATTGTTTAATTTTAGATTTTAGATAGATTAAATAAAGCATTAGCTAGGTCTCACTCATTAGAGCTAAATTTGTTAACACCATATGACTGTGGACAATATAGTTTACAAGGAGCATCTTTGCTGCCCTCTGGTGCACTCAGGGAGGTATTTAATGAAACAGAATTCCTCAGATTTCGATTGGGATCTGAACAATTGGTGTATATGAGGATCGTTTTTACATAATTTCTAATTTAACATATCATTTATTGACCTTTCACGCCTGGTCAATTAAGTCATTACCATCTTGGAAAAGACTGCTGAATGAAAAAGACACCACCATGGTAATTACAGCCTCTTTGTGTCAATTCAGTTGAGATACTTCCATATTGGAAAATGAATGAAATAGATGAAAAATAATTTACACAGTACTCCAATGTAATCCAGTAATCCTGGTTGGGATCCACTGCAATAATGGATGCATGATCTTACCTGCATTCTCACTTGTGTGATCGGCTGTTGTATTTGGATCAGGGGGAATCATGGCTGTTATCCATCGCTGTTTGCAGCTCCTGTTCAGAGAGTTAAATTTAGTTACCAAGAAAAGTATACAGCCTGTAACGACAATCATGGATTGCTCAAACATTCAAACCTTTGTTTATTTAGTCTTATGACAGGGGTAGGTGGATTAAATTTAAGCATGCTGGCTCTCAAAGGTGTAAGGCTGGTGTGAACCAGGGGTGTTGTAACTGGTATTGACAGGCTGTGGTTGTGTAAATGGATGAGCTGAGTACTCAAAGTGAGGCTCCCCCTTTTATTATTGTGTTTGATGTCTCTACAAAATGTGGAACTGTGTAGTTCAATTCGCAACAAATAGGGCTTGAACTCGGGTTGCTGGCAAGGCTCAGTAGTGTCTTATAGAAAAAGGGGAAGTAAGAAAGCTGCGATGCTCTGCCCCCTCGCTGGGCATCCTGGAGTTCACAAGCTGAGAAAGCAAACCCCTGGTTACAATGATACCAGAAGAACCAAGACTTTAGTCTAAAAGTGGTAAACTAGCAAGCTCTACCCCTCGTAAGGCAACAAAAGCTTGTCTAATTTACCTGAATGTCAAGATCTAAGTCTTTCAATGCTCGCTAAGAAATGTATTGAGCTTTACAATCCAGACCTTAAAGACCAACCCAGACTTTAAATAGACGGTCAACCAGGTGTTCTGTGTTGAGTCTTCTTGCCTCTATAGGTTTCGGGCAGTGTTCTGTGCCACGATCTGGAACTACCTGCCACGCCAGCACTCTTAGTGGCTAAAGGAGTGGCTCGATCATCCTGTTCCTAATAGTACAATCCCTGCCCCTCACCCCACAGGAATGGCTCCAGATGTTCCCATATCTCTGGCCCTATTATTCCTGAACTCCCTAAACATTTCCGTGTTAAGGATGTGTCATGCCAGACTCCATGCCAGGTCCTTTTTTTAATGTGGCTTTACCCCTACATCATCCCTGCCTGAATCAGAAGACGAGCAGCTGGTAAACCCATCAACCCCTGGGCAGCTGGTAAACCCACCTCCCTCTTCTGATGAGGAAGGGGGATGGGAGGGGGGGCTGGCACTCAAACGGGGACATCCCAATGGCAAAGCAGTCTTTACCCTTTCCTTGCACGTTGCTTTAGCCTGAGGTCAAGGCAGCTCACCATCTCATTCATTTTATCAAGAGTGGGTGGAGTGTCACAAGTGGCCTTGAGCCCCTCGCTTAAACTGGGCTGGAACATTACCATGAGTGTTGCTGGGCCCCAGCCACACTCGGTAGCCAGGGTCTTAAACTTGAAAATATAATCTGTTTTTGAGCATGATCCCTGGCCTAGGCTTCTAACAGGCAGGAACCAGCCTCCTTGCCTCCCTTGGGAGCATAAAAGGTGGTTTTAATGCCTCCAAGGACTCCCTAGCCGTACGGTATTCCAGCGTCTGCTGTTCCCACAGGGCTGTTGAGGTTATGTAGGCAACTTTGGACCACTCCGTGAGAAAGTGGAAAGCCTGTAACTCAAACACAGAAGAGCACTGTAATATGAAACCCCTACAAGGATGACCCTCCCCCAAAAAGCCTTCAGAGGTGGCTATGGGCGGCAAGACAAAGGTGTGACTCTTTAAATAGACAGTTAACCAGGTGTTCCACGTTGAGGCTGATTGCCTCTAGGGGTTTTATCAGTTGTAGTTCTGTGCACCTTATGGCTGAAGGAGAGGCTCGACTGCCCCCGGTGGTTGTGGGGGAATCGTTCTGTCTCTAATATTTAGTGGTTATTTACGGAATAAATGTTGTTACATACATATGATAGTAAATGTGACAAACAAAAACCAACTCATGTCGCACAAATCCTGCCCAATTTGCAGACAGATATAGTCCGATCATATAGTCCCTTGCTGCACTCATTAGGCTGACAGATTTTAAATTGTGTGGGCTTTCACTACTAGGAATCTGGTAGTGGTTTTACACAGAAAATAATGAAAATGGGCTATCCAATTGAATACTGCTATCCAAATATTCATTATCCATGCAATCTTTCTGGAGAAGGTTACATTCAGAACATGTTTATGTATTTTACGTTTTACTAAAGATCATTTTACAAGCTTGGGGGATTTGCTGCTTTTTCCAGACTATATGCTGTGTACCAACAAAAAGACTGATTTAAGTTAAGTTAAGAAAAAGGTCTCACTCTGTTTGTGACTTGAGTAGGATCTGATACTTCAGCTGATGACCTTCACACAGCTGCAGATGAAAGATGAAGCCTGAGATGCCCTGAAGCTTCTGACTCAGATCCTTCACCTTTAGTTCACCGATCTTTGCATGCACAAACACTACGAATCTCCAAGTGCTAAATTGTGCAGAAACAACATTTTGTAAGCATCCTCATATATCAACTACTCAGACTTAGCTTGCTTTGTTTTACAATAATCAATTAGCCAATCTAATAGATTATAGAAAATCGCATGTCTCTGATTTGTTCTAATCCTCCAGCTATAGGAAGGAAAACCCAACAAGTTCAGGCAAAACATAAAAGACAAAAATCTTTCCCTGTACTTAATTTCCAACATGCTTTCCCACTTCCGAGTCATTTACACTCACTCTTTTCTCCGAGACAGTAGCAGGCAGTCATTAAACAGGTGCAGATACACGGGGCGTGTAGGCAGTTTTAACTTTGATCCTGATATGGTCATGGTCTGCGTGTCCACCTCTAACAGCTCACCATGTTTCACTAGCCAACGAGACTGAGAGATGAGAGGAAAAATCTGGGGCATAGAAAATGAAAATTACTAAGGCCTGAGAATACCAGATATGTCAATTATAATTCTTAGTTCATGGAAAATAATACATATAGATCCACATGAGATTATCATACCTTTCCTTCAAAGTGTATTCTCTTGTTAAGATGAATTAGTTCCTCCATCCTCTTCATGGACTGTACGCTGGAGTTGCATTCTTTTATAATCTGTGACAGCAAATGAGAAAAAGTTTATTCACAGAGTACAACATTTTGTGTCCCTAATACAAACATCAATAGCTTTAACTAAGCAAATAGGTAAGAGTCTCCAGTTACATCATTACTGCATGGGTAATTGTTTCACCTGGCAACAAGTATAACCCTAACTGATGTGAGTAACTTCTCACTTGTTAAACAAGTTTCGAAAGACACATCATGTGGTAGTGGGAAATATGTTAATCTGTTTCAGAAGTGTGTCAAATTATTGTATTATTACATAGTTTTTAAAGAGAATAAACTACTAAAATCGCGTTAAGAATTGTCCAACACATTATTAAAAAGTGGAAGGACAGTGGGGAAGATCATCTTTGAGAAAGGAATGTGGTCAGAAAAAATGTTGAATGATTGTGATCAACAACCACTTAAACGTTTTTTTGAAATAAATAAATAACAGCAAAACTCAGGGATAATTTAATAGTGAAAGCAAGAGCATTTCCAGAAGCACAGTGCAAAGGGAACTTAAGGGATTGGAACTAAACAGCTGCATAGCTTTATGAAAATCACTTGTCAGTGATGCTAACCAGCAAAAACAGATTCAATTTGCTAGGAAGCATAAAGATTGGACTCTGGAGCAAAGGAAGAAGGCAATGTGGTCTGATGATTACGGGTTTATACTGTTACAAAGTGATCAGGCGCATCAGGGTAAGAAGAAAGGTGGCTGCAGTGACACACCCATTATGCCTCTAGTACCTACCGTACAAGTCTGTGGGGGCAGGGCTACAATCTGGAGTTGCTGCAGTTGGTCAGTTTTAGGTTCAACAACGTTATGTGCCCAAAGAATGAAGTCAACTAACTACCTCAATATAGTAAACGACCAGGTTACACGTTCAGCAACTGATTTTTTCTTCCAGGATAGCACCGGCATATTCCGAGACAACAAGCCCCGAATTCATGAAAGATTGGTGCAGGTAGCATAAGACAAGGATTGTAAAAGTAAACAGATGCAGTTAAAAATAACATAAAACTACTATGAAAATATACATTTTTACAGCTGCTGTTTGCATAATGAACACCGCAACAGACCTTCGGTCGTCAGGGAGAAAATGAAGAGAAAGCAATACGCTGACTAACTAATGTCAGCGTATTGCAAAACCTTCAGCTGAAGATTAAATAACCGCTTAAAATATTTCACATTATGCACAAAATAATGCTTTAGCAACCAAAGACTCTGAATGAAAATAAAATGAATGAAGCTAGCATTAAACATTATCCTAGCATTAGCTGTCTTAAACCAGAGTGTAAACATAAGCAGCTGGGGTGGCACTTTTGAAAATACAAAATACTGTATTTTTATAATATATTTGCATATTTTAAATGATTCTAACAGCTCCTGCACAAGTCTAAGACCCCTGGTTTATTCTGAAATGCTTGTGTCACAAAGGAAATATGTTGCACACTCACAGAGCATTTCTAGTTCCCTAAGTTTACATACTGTATATGATGGTCAGTGTTGATATTGTATGGAAAACAAGCAGTATCTTGACATTTAATCAGTACTGGTACCATAAAGCATTGCTAGGTATGGTATATGATATGGTGTTTGTATATGACCCAGACAGCTTAATGTGCAAATTAAAAGAACATAACATTTTCAGAAGTCTGAATTTAGTGCTTTTACCTTTTTCAGCTCATTAAATGCCTTGGTGGCTGTGTCCTCATCTCGTGAACCAGGTGTTGTTCTCTTTAAAATGTTCTGCAACAAAGTTTAAATTATTCCTATGTTTTGCTGTGTAAAAGTAATTCAGAATAATCACTGATATGATTTCTAGGTAGTTGATATGCTAAATACCTCCACCAACATCTTGAGACGTGTGATCCTTTGGAAAGGCAAAATGAGGAATGATGTAAGTGGAAGTCTCTGGCATACAGGGTCCTCCTCTAAGCGGGCCAGGACAGCAGGAAAGCGTGAATTTTCTTGTCTGTTAAAAAGAAAAACTGATGATCTCATGGATGAATTCTAGTATACATGTACCAATGCTATACTCAGCAGGAGAAGTGGAAGGTCACCGAGACTAAGAGATATTAATATTGTAGTCTCCATTCTCTGACTAACCTAATCAGTTGGTTGGGACTGTGGTGGTTGGTTATCAAAAAAGCTTAACTTGCAGGCTATTTTAAATGTAGTTTTTGCTGCACTATTAAGATCCTGGAAAATGCAGTTTTGAATTCTGTGTAGGGCTTGCAAAATGAAGGTGGTACATTTATGAAATCCTGCAATAAATTAGTGCTCTGTCCAGAGTACATCTCTGTCTAAATCTAGGTCAGTAAATTATCCACCCATCTAATTCCACCTATTAATGTTCTATTTCCAGAGCATGTTTAAGTTTGGCATTGAGACGTTATAAATCATAATATGACAATGAACATTGACAGTACAGGTATGTAAATTGTATTGTTCTACTTTCTGAAAAGGACTTTTATAGATACAAAGATATGAATTATTGTATTGTACAGTACTGTACTACATGCTTTCATATTGTGTTTTAACTTATCATATTGTTTATAATAAAACACTATGTGCACAATATGTAAGCTATGATGTCACAATGTTAATATCTGGTCAACGTCCATTTCGGGGCAATGTCCTGTAATGCGAACATTAAATGCCATGTAAGCAGCAAAAAAAAAATTAAAAATAAAAATAAAATAAATAAATATATATTATATATCTTATAAAAAATATATATATAATCCTATAAAAGACATAATAAGTTATGGTTGTTACAAAATTTAGGCTGTAACCTTTTTCTACCTAAATGTGCACGGTCGATGTGTGTTTGCAGGATTAAGAAGTGGAGTTACCTCACTTTTGCAAAAACATTTGCTCATTTTGGTGACAATGCAAATTTAGGTAGAAAATAATTGGCCGCTCTACCATTGGACATTGGCCACAGGTTGCACCTCCCCCTTTTATGGTCTAGAACCAACAACCATCACTTAAATACTATTTGTATTCTATCATATTATACATTTTGTAACATCATACCTTGAAAATATATACATTAGGATTATGCCTTTATTACCATTTAGACCAAATTATTAGATCAAACACTTATTGCCATTTTTTATAACCAAAATCCAAAACCCAAATCCTATAGCCAACCCATTAACCAAACTTTCTATAACACTATAACACAATTATATTGTACATAACTATATATTGTATATTATATTATATTATATTATATTATATTATATTATATTATATTATATTATATTATATTATATTATATTGTACATAGGCTAAACTTAACAACATACTTGTGGGATTGCATAAAATATTTGCATGCTTTGAAATGGTGTTTCTTATATGACAAAAAATAATGTTACCTAGCCTGCGGTTTCAGGTAGCAGTCTAAATAGCTTGCTTATACATATGCTAATAGTGAAGCACTTAAAGCCAGATCACAAATGGCACTAAATTAACTAATTTTAATCATACATGCTATTTGTTGTTTCAATGGTCAAATGGAAACATGAATGTCTCAGTGATGTGTAATTTCTTGTTGAATGATATGGTGCTGTGTATATCTGTGACTGGGGCTGTTGTGAAATTATAATGCATAAAGAAAATGCTCAGTAGCAAAAACATTTGGAAACCAAGCCAGCAACGCAACATCCACTAAAGTGCTGGATCAGTGTTAAGCTTTGCAGCTTACATGATTGCATTATACAAGTATGCATCACATGACATTGACGATACAAACTGTCTAACTGCCTTCAATGAGATCTGGACTTTGTCCAAACACATATTATACAGTGGTGTGAAAAAGTGTTTGCCCCCTTCCTCATTTCCTGTTTTTTTGCGTGTTTGTCTCACTTAAGTGTTTCGGAACATCAAACCAATTTAAATAGTACTCAAAGACAACACAAGTAAAAACAAAATGCAATTTGTAAATAAAGGTGTTTATTATTAAGGGAGAAAAAAATTCAAACCTACATGGCCCTGTGTGAAAAAGTCATTGCCCCCTAAACCTAATAACTGGTTGGGCCACCCTTAGCAGCCACAACTGCAACCAAACGTTTGCAATAACTTGCAATGAGTCTTTTACAGCATTCTGGAGGAATGGCCCACTCATCTTTGCAGAATTGTTTCAATTCAGTTACATTTAAGAGTTTTTGAGCATGAACAAGCCTTTTTAAGGTCATACCACAGCATCTCAATAGGATTCAGGTCAGGACTTTGACTAGGCCACTTCAAAAACTTTACTTTGTTTTCCTTCAGCCATTCAGAAGTGAACTTGCTGGTGTGTTTTGGAATCATTGTCCTGCTGCAGAGCCCAGGTTTGATTCAGCTTGAGGTCACGAACAGATGGTCGGACATTCTTCTTCAGGATCTTTTTGGAGACAGCAGAATTCATAGTTCCATTTATCACAGCAAGTCTTCCAGGTCCTGACACAGCAAAACAGCCCCAGACCATC
>JAUZSU010125399.1:0-17532 GCA_034780255.1 Parotocinclus maculicauda | reverse complement strand
AAAAAAAAAAAAAAAAAAAAAAAAAAAAAAAAAAAAAAAAAAAAATATATATATATATATATATATATATATAAAACATAAATAAATAAATAAAATAAAAAAAAGATAGACCAGATTAATTATATCATAATCTTGTTTTCAGAATGCAGAACTTTTGGAAAACTTTTGGAAATCTAGTGTTACCAGATTAGTGCATACATATGTACCTATAATTAAAACATTTGGCTACACTTGGATTAACTTAAATTTAAAGAATAAATGCTATTGCAGCTCTTTCATCAAAACAAACCAAGTTAATATGATTAGGAAGCATAGGTTAATCAGAACGGGCCCAATCTGCTTCCAGTATGCACACTAGACGTAATCTGAACTAAATTCAGCAGGGCATAAGAGGTCTTAGTGCCATAAGTCAACAGAATCAGAAGGCAAGACCTGCCCATTAAGTCAAATCCAAGTATTTCATTCCTTCAGTACTAATTACTCTCAGCAAGGCCCTTAGATGAAAAACTCTGAAGAGATGACAGCTTCTCCTTACTCTGTAATGACCAAACTACAAAGGGAACTGTATTCATGTAAGAAAATGCATGACAAACTAAGTCGACAGGCTTTCACACATCCTGCCCAGAGGAATATCAGCTTAATCATCAGTTTTATTATTTAATTAAGCTGATGCTCAGCAGCCAGAGACCACTTCCCCAGTCAGTAACATTTTCCACAAAGCACAAAGTAATCTAAACCACTCACTCTTCAATAACTAGTAGAATCTAATCAAATAACATGAGCAGAGGCAGTAGTATTATACACACTGGACAATGAGAAGGCTTTGTGGACTATTATCAGTCTTATAAAATCACTGGTCAACCATGAACATATAAGAAAAATACAATTACATAAAGTTTTAAAAAGCAAAAACATGACAACCAAATTAAATGCATATAATCTATTACTGAAATAAACAAAGAAGTGACTGAAAAATAAATAATTGTATTCAAAATGTACACTGCTCACAAAAAAATAGGGGATATTTCATTATGGGATTATAATTTTGAAATATCGCCTCCTTTTTGTGAGCAGTATACTATGTAGTAAACTTTACTGATCACTTTATTAGCTCCACCTCCTTGTTTCTACACTTAGTCTTTTTTTATTGGTTCCACTTAACATATAGATACAATTTGTAGTGCTACAAATCGTAGTTCTTTGTTAGTCCTCTTTGTGCCTAATGCTCAGTTCACCCCACAGATCAAGTACTACTGATGGTTGTGGATCATTCTTACACTAACACCATCACCACATTGCTGTTACTGTAGTGCTGTGTTTTGCTGCTGGGATCAGACACAGCAGTGCTGCTGGAGTTTTAAAGTCTGTTAGACTACCTTATATGTACCATATTGATAATGTAAGGTCAGAGACAGCAATATCTGTTACTGCACATTTTGTGTTAGTTTGTGTGCAGTGGCACTAAGGTGTCAGCCACTCATACCAGCACAACACACACTAACACCACCACATCAGTGTGGCTGAGAATGATGCACTGCCCAAACTGGAACTAATCTGTAGGGGCCCTGACCATTAGAGAACAAAGTAAAGGGGACTAAAGTATGTAGAGAAACAGATTTACACAGATAAAAGTAATAGGACACAGGGTAAGTGAAAAGACACAAAACAAATGGTGGTCTGCCCTTAACCCAATATGGCAGCTTTCAAGGTGGCCATGTTGAGGACATAGCCTAAAAGATGAGCCCCCCTCACCCATTAATTGCTGGGGTATTCAGATGTCATTTTTATGTCATATGAAATAATAGGGTGTCCTGTGGCTCTTGACTCACCCTGTACTCACCCAGTGCAAATGATAAAATATCCATTGAGGGCATCAATGGACAAACTGGCTTTCTTGTAGAAAAAAAGGGGTGCTATATACAATGTCAAATGCCTTCACAGTCTTAGAAGTAGAGGCTACCGAGCAACTTAATTAAATAACACTGTCCACCCATGTTCAATTACAGACAGGTCAAAGGCAAGTACTCAACCCCAAATACTGTTTACAACATGCCACACAATTATTTATTTTTAGTTTGAAAACACATTGCAGACCTGTTCTGCAACACAGTAGCTGTACATCCATCAATGATGTGGCAATACTAATGGACAAGAGTCTGACAATACAATCCTTCTGACCTACCTGTGTATGCGATGAAGAATAAAGCATGTTGTTTAATGTAAACCATTTTAATTAGGAATGTTCCAATCCTTAATGGGAACAATCTGGGTATATTTTAATTAACTGATATTTCTAAATTTACCCTCATTTTTTTTCTGTTTCTTTAACACTCGTAACACTGCACTTCCTATGTAGGCAATGTGCTTAAACTGGTTCAAAAGAATAATTTCTTGACAATCCAAACATGGCAGTAAAACATTTCTAAACACTGTCTGTGAAAATAAAGAGAGCTGTTTGTATTGTGACCATTCTTTGTCTTGGTGGGATTTAATGGTCTGCCCATTCCTTGTTGTCATTCCTCGCCATCTGATGACCCTTCCAACATTTCATGCCCACACAGCGTTATGTGCTACTTCTGCTATACATATCCTTCATCTTCACCAGCACCTCTGTGTGCAACCGGGGACCAGCCATAGATAGTGCACCAGTTCCACTCAAAAACTCATTCACTCACTTAAGGACACTTCAGCAGTGCCAGGAGGCCTAATACATTTCTTTAGAGTGTGAGGGGGGAAAAGAGTAAACCAAAGCAGACATGATGATGTACCTCCACACAGGTAGCAGCCAGGCTAGGTCTCTGACCTCTCTCCCTAGTCACAGCTATCCACTGCATCACCGTTTGGCCCAAGATTGAGTACATTTAACTTAAATTATTATTAAAGTTTTTATAATTGTACACAAATTTTAAGAGGGATTTTGGATCCTTTTTTTCTCTGGTTTTTGTAAAAGTTGTTCTTTTAATTATATTGACCTGGCTTATAAAGCTGTATGTATAATCTAGAAAAAATATTACATCAGTACATGTATTCCCTGTAAGCTTTATTGAAGAAACTCTTGTTTTCTCCAATTGGTCACCTTTAAGAATGGGAATGGCAGAATGTATCCACAGCCTTTGTTGTGACTGGCTCTAACTATGAGGACTTCTTTATACATTACATAGCATCTAATGGAAGTGGAGCTTAAAATACCAGGTGCCGTTACACAAGGATAATAAAATGTACAGAACTATCCTGTTTGTCCAGATGCAATTAACACACGTGCCGGTCAACAGCCATGCTTCATTCACTGTGACTAAAATCAGCTTTCTAACCCATTCTGATGAGTTGCCGTCATGTGATTGGCTGATTAGATATTTGGCTGGCAGTTGAGCAACAAGCAGTTAAACAAGTATAACCTAATAAAGTTGCCTGTGAGTGTGTCTGTTTGCTTGTGAGTGTGTATATACACACACGCGCACACACACGCACAAGCAGAGGGTGCATACAGTGTTATTATTTAGAGCCACCATTATGTATTTTCCTGTTCTAACACATTGTCCATCATGTTTTAACATGTAAATCCCCATAACTTAGCATTTACAAGTTAGGAACTGCTACTGCCTATTTTATCTAGACATGCATGTGTGCAACAGTCAAGGCTTAAGGGACTCATCAAGACAGCATCCATAGGCTTCTGGTTATTAATCATGAAGACATTTACAATATTCCCCTGGCACTGAACTGTACCACCTATAATTAACATTCATGGATAGAAGTGCAAGGACATGAACCCAAACCAGCTGTTGATCTCATTTAAGACAAGACTGAAATTAAAGCTTGGAATTAATAGATTGCCATTAAAAATATCTGTCAATCAGAAGACAAGAATTTGACGAGCTTATAAACGGGGAGCTGGCAGCAGAGCATATACTTTGTAGTTATACAATTACAGACTTTAGTTGTTCTGACACTGATGTGATGGTAAGTGTGTGTAGTTCTTTTCCAGACACAGCAGTGCTGTTAAAGCTTTTAGACAACTCAGTGTTTCTGCTTAACTAGGAATAATCCACCAACCAAACATTTTCAGCCAATAATGCAGTGCGGAAACAGATGAGTTACTGCCTCTGAACTACCTCTACAAGGTGGACCAACAAACCTGGTGTGTCTAATAGAATGGTTAGTGAGTGACCACGTTTTCTAAAAACTCCAGCAGCACTGCTGTGTCTGATCCACTCATACCAGCACGGCACACACACATGCCCCACCACGTCACTGTCAATGCAGCACTGATCCACCAAACATATACTTGCCAAACCCCTGACTATTAAACAACAGGATGAAAGTAAGCCAACAAAATATATAGAGTAACAGATGGGCTACAATGCACAATGCTCATGAAATAAACAATCGCATAGAAACAAGGTGATGGTTTACCATAATGGGATGGCATCCAATATCTATGCACTTCTATCAAGGTCTGGATAGTACATTCCCTCCATCCAGTTATTCCCATTACGAAAATATCACATATCACCACCCAGTTATAATGTAGAGCCTAGCCTGTAAATTCACTGAGTGCAGGCTGATACACTCTGAATGGACAGTCCATCACAGGGTTTCATAAATGCACCACACAAACTGTATCTTGCAAAACCCAATCAGGATTTAATGTCCTCGTGAACTGCTTTTTCTACCAGCTTGCTCTTAGGAGCAAGTCATTTTAAAGAAGATGAACAGATGAATAGATTTCATAAAACAGTAGTAGCACAGAATGCATAAAGAGATCAGGTTTTATTTGATTTCGGAGCACTGGTGTTCCAGTGGCCTAAGACACCCAAGATAATGACCCAGGTTTTCCTGTGTCTGAGGGAGGGGAGTGGAATATATGCCACCACTGTAACAGCAACCCTTGCCCAGCCCTGCCACGAACCAGCATCCCGTTCAAGGAACGCATAAACCTGTGCCCAGAGTCCCTGTGACCCTGACCAGGAAGAGCAGGGTTAAAACACAGAGCATAACATTGTCGATTGTGATCTAATAAGACTAAATGCTAGCCTTAATGGTTAGTGTTTACAAGGCCACCATTTTGTGTATTACAAGGCCACAATGACCAATCTCTGACACACGTGTGGTTTAGTGCACTATTCTAGGCATGCTTCTAATGTTAAGCGATACAGCAAAAGAAGGCACATCATTGTGCCTGAACATTTTCCATATTTAGAGCTGCATTAAAAGTCCAAGCACATTTTAAGTGGAATATTTTTGTCTAGAATGTATACAAATAAAACACAAACAGGAAGACTTTGGCTAAATGGAATGAGCACAAAATAAACACACCTGAGTGTCGTCAGCACCATTTTTCTGTGCCCCACTAAAATCATGGTGATAAAAAGTCAATTTATACTGCATTGCTGAGCAGAACTACATGACATGCTAGGATACTAAACTCACTTCAGGCACTACATTACCCATAAATCCCCAGCATCTTTCCAACAGTTTGAGAGAGCAGCAAAAGCTTTCGGTCAGAGCCAGACTGAGTATGAGCAGTGCTGCAGGCAAGGTCTTGATAGCTCATAGCTATATGTTTTGGCTAGCCACTTAGAATCGTATAACGTACCAAAAGTACATATTAGACCACTAAAGCAAATTCATTACATTAGCATACACAACATAAATGCAATTCATTCATTCGTTCTTCATTTTTCATCCATGCCAGAGTGACACCCATGTTAGTGTTAAATCACTTCATCTATTTAACAGGCTTATTTTTTATGTACAGTTACGCTTGAACAACCGATTGAAAAGCAGGGGTGTTCAGCTGTGCCCCCTCTAAAAACCGTGTTCGATCCAGTACCACAGGTAGTCCATAAAGGCCCATGCTAATGCATATCATCGTGTAGGTTATCACAATGTCGACCACCTTGGCATTTCCACCCAGCCCTAAGCGGGCATAGACTTAATGTGATTGGAATTTGATTTCATTTCATTTCATTGCAACAGCTATGAAACAGGACAACCTGTATCGCAATTCTGATCCAGGACTCCCTTCTTTAGCATCATGAAGGGAATCAGTTTGACCTTGAAACCAACTGGAGGGAGGAAACAGAGGGAGGGTGGAGGGAGAGAGAATCAGGGAGCTGAGGCATGGCATCAAGGAAAAACCCATCCTAAGCAAAAGGAGGGGGACTGCAGAGCTGGAAGGCTCGTGGTGCAGACAGGCTGTGCAATTATTACTGATTGAAAAATATAAACGCGAAATGAAAGAGATGATGCTTCGTTTGCAGCAACCACGGTGCGAGCAATACAAGAAACAAGCCCCCATCCAACAAACACTGGACTGGTTAGAAAAGCAACGCACCCTCCATTTTATGCTGGCCACTACTGATTCAGGATCCCTGGCATGTTTAAACACGACTCCAAAATGATAGCCCAGTACATTTGTGCGTATACGTTTTGCGCAATTTACCCAAAGCAGAACCTCATTTGCATAATTATGCAGGCAGCCCGTGACGTCACGGCGGGCCAGTGTTTGGAGCAGCACTAGCGCAGTGTCTTATTTCTCAAGTCAGCGGATTTGCTTTCTTTAAACCAAATTATTACCATCTGCCCGTAGAAGGTTTTGTAAGGGATCAATAGCACAATGATGGTGTACCATAAAGGACAACAACATGAAGGACGACACATAGGACAGGATGAAGCCCCTTTTTCCTTCATACAGCCGCCATACCAACCAAACAAGCCACCAGCGTTTGCTTATTGATTGAAACAGTTTGGTATATATTAACGTTAACTGAATTTCTAAACATACAGTTAATTGATTTGAGAATCAGATTATCTGGTTAATCTTTAAATATCAATGTCAGTCATCGAGGCTGTGCAAAACCGTTTGCTACAGCAAGCAACACCTTTTGGGCATTTCTGTATCATAACAGCTGCATTGGGCAATCATGCAAATACCGGCTCCAGAACAGCGTATCGCGAAAAGAAGCAGTATAATAACAGTTTTAATTGAATCTCCATACTGAAGAGCTTTCTTACCCCAACTGCTCGCGGTGCGCCCCAGGAATTCCCCAGTCCGAGGGTTGTATAGAAAATCTTTCCAGCCTGACTCCTTCCCTTCAGGCTTCTCCTCCTTGTTTGCCATGGCGTGCAGAAGACTAGTTATTGACAAAAGTGAAGCGGGGATGAAACGTATTAAAAACAAAAAATTCTGATATGAGCAACGAGGGAGCTGAGACGGTCTCCGACTGTGAAATGAGTGAGGGAGCTTGTGCGACTCTCCACAAGCGCAGCCGAGCGAGAGCCGAGCATGCGCACTGCGGCACACCAAATTCCGAGGCACTAGTCCTCTGCATCCGAGGGATAGCATCAATCTCAAGGATTCAGCTTTCAATCCAGTGCGACATCAGAGTAAAAACCTCACTCTGACACACACGCACATAGTTATAGTTTGCTTAAAGCAGACATATCACTTAACCATCATGACTGGATTTAAAGGCAACACACACGTGATTAAGAAGGATTTACCTGAAATGTTTATTGCTACTAATAAAATGGCTGCTTCATGCCTACCTTGATTCATAACATCGCTTTTAACAAAGGTACATTGTCTCCAGCATTAGAGGTTTTACTCTTAATGAGCAGGACTAAGCCACTTTCCTTTCCTGCTTAATCCAGTTCAGGGCTGCAGGAGGCCAGGCCACCTTAACCGCAGTAACCTAATGCAGATCGTTCTGGATTTTTTGTTTTTCAAAAGAAGGTTGCAGCTTCTCTTTTAAAAAATCTTAAATCTTTTTATCCTTGTGGGGACATATAGTCCCCAAAACGTTATGAAAACATGCCCAACAACACACTATCTATCGCTAGCTTATCTAATTAATACATCTAAACCTATCACTCTGTAAACTAAAGCAAATCTTTTGGCTCATTGTTTTTTTTTAAAAGAAAGTTGCAGCTTTTGCATTATTTACATTTTAATACTATTTGTATTTATTTATTTAGTAATTAGCTAAGCATAGTCTAGCTATGCAGCGTGTCTGACTTTCTTTTAAATATATGTGGATGTCAATGAAAAACCTGAAAGCTGTCAAAGTGCAAGCCTCTCAAGCTTTTGGAAAGATGCTGGGGCATTATGGGAAATGTAGTTCCTCTTGTGAGTTTGTGTGGTGGTGTTTTGGGGCATATGCAAGGGCAGTCGTTACAACTGCGTTTAAGTAAGCCTAGATTTACTGGCTATATATGTTAAATTGAATGTACTGCTATGAAAGAATCCCTAGACACAATGGGAAAGAAACTTTATAGTATCACAATGCAATAAATTTGGCTTTTCTGGAAAATACTTGGCAAAACCAAGAAACATTAAATGTTAGTCAATTTATCTAGATTTCAAAGGTTGAAATTAATAAAGTACATTCACTCTAATTCAGATTTTAGGTATAATTAAGTAAATTACTATTACGTAGCATATGTAGAGTTTACATACAGCGCTTAATCAGTGATAGAATAAAGTAAGGAGACTGCTCAGTCCCTCTCTTATACACTTGGTCCTAGACAGGGTTGCGGGAGAGCCGGTGCCTAACAAGGCAGGAATAACCATAGACATTGAGCCAATCTATCATAGTGCACGTACATACACTAGGGGCACTTCTAGAGACACCAGTTAACCAAACACACGTCTTTGGGCTGTGGGAGGAAACGAGAGAAAACCCATGTGAACACAGAAAGGACCCTTCCACCTGGGGACTGAAGCTAGTCTGTTGAAGAAGGTAGTAAATCATATAAATGGCATTTATGCTTCTCCATTAACACAGTGACAAGGTCAGTTCAGCTTTTACCATCTCAACATATGTACAGCCAAATGCTTTAATTTATATATTGTACATTACAGAGCTAAAACTTTATTTTAAACTAAACCAGCCTACCATAAGTCTGATGTAACATGCTGGTGTAGGGCTAATGTTAATCATGACTTGGATCCACTTAATCCACATAAGGTTCACAAGACTAGAAACCTCACAAAAGAGTCATTTAAGATGCATCATTGAGTCTTTCTGCATACTACTCCCCGGATTAGCAAGTAGTTTGGGTTTTCCCCTGTGAAAGAATCAATAAATATTCTGAAGCATGTTTTTCTCAGCAAATCTCAAGAATGCATGCTAAATATAGTTTGTAAGGTCCTGAAGGCCTTCGGATGAGTTGTGAAACAAGACAATGCAAGTGTTCTAGACAGTACAAGTTGGATGACTGAAAATCTTCTTATAAACATAGACTGTTGTTTATAGGCTCAGCTTTGTCAGCTCAGAAACCTGCTCATTTTAATCAGCACAAACAACACAATGCAAATTGCAGTAGCAAAGACAATCTTGATTATAAATAACAAAGGGTTTAGTTGTTGGGCTGGCAGAGTGGTGTTTTGTGTGAGAAAAATTTCTCAACCAGCACAAATTTTAAATGTTTTATCCAATTCCTTATCTACACCAAACATATTGTATGTTTGATTAACAGATTCCATACAGTTACCTGAAAACTAGTCGACCCCAAAACACTGATAATATAGCTAAATGTCAGCTTTCAGAACCATTAACAGATTTTTATTAAAACACTAGGGGGACTTTTTATGACTATCTGTCATACTGGGGAAGATACAGAATTTAAAATGGCACAGCTGTACACTTGTCAAGTCATAGGGGAATAACTGCACGTAACAAATAAGCTTGTCAAGTGATTTGAAATTAGGAATTACTCTACCATGGATGAGACATGAAGTACAAATGAACACAATCTTTTTTTATTAATTGCATTAACTAAACATTTCAGAAATTCCTCAGTAAAAATAAAACCCTACATTTGTATAATTCATTCTTTAAATAGGAATTATTTTTCAGATCATACCAAAAACATTACAAAATGCACAGATAAGCTAAATTACTAAAATAACTTTTAATACAATTAATTAATTATTTAGATCTGGTTTGAGTCAACACAAATATTTCTATATTAACCTATAGTTTCTGCCTCCGCTAACAAATTGTGCTTATGCAATATAATATTTAATTTCAATGTGCTTTATTATATTTACAGAAATAATATATTTCATTTACTTCCATATTTTCCTCATCAGGGTTGCAAGGACTCCAGATGATTACCTCCCCAAGACAGAGACAATCATATCCCATGTGACCTGAGTTCCTGCTGTGATGGGCTACTGGATTAGGCCACTGCACCCTGTATTTGATATTTTATATACATATTTGTTCATTCATTTTTTATACCCTCTTCTCCCACTCCAGGCCTGTGAGGGACACAACACAGGGCACAAGGTGAAAATCAACCTAAGGCAGGGTGCCATTAAATGGAACATGTTTGAGACATACTAGGACACATTGAAGACACCAACTGGCCTAATGCATGTCTCTGAGAATGTGGGAGAAAACTGGAGTTCACACATGGACAATGAAATAACATTCAGCAGCCAGGCTAGGTCCCGCTGGAGCTAATCAGCCTGCCATCTCCTGGCAGTAATTCTGGGCATTTTGGCATGTAGTAACTGTCGTGACACCCTGCTGAAGTTCAAACCACGCATCAGAATGAGGAAGAAAGGTGATTTTAGTGACTTTTAACATGGCTGTGGGTGTTGGTGTTAGAAGGACTGGTCTGAGTATTTTTAAAACTACTGATCTACTGGGATTTTCACACACAGCACCATTACTAGATTTTACAGTGTGGTCTGAAAAAGAGAAAATATCCAGTGAACAGCAGTTGTCTGGTAGAAAATGTGTTATTGATTCCAGAGGTCAGAGGAGAATGGCCAGAACGATTCAAGCTGAATGCACACGTCAATCCTTGAAGGGTCACAGAAGTAGAGACCACGCTATTTTATACTCCTGTCAGCTAAGAATAGACAACTGAGACTACAATTAACACGGGCTCACCAAAATTGGACAACAGACAATTGGATAAATGTTGCCTGGTCTGTCGAATCTCAAATTCAGCTATGACATTTGGATTGCATGGTCAGAATTTAGCATACACAACATGACAGCATGGATCCATCCTGCCTTGTACCAACAGTTCAGGCTGATCTTCTGATTTTTACTTCCAGCAGGATAAGGTGCTATGTAACAAGGCTCAGATCATCTCAACATCTGGATTTTTGGATATGACAGTGAGTTCACTGTACCCAAATGGCCTCCACAGTCACCAGATCTCAATCCAATAGAGCAGATTTGGACTGTGATGAAATGGGAGAGTCTTCCTCATAGATGTGCAGTCAACAAATCTTCACAGCTGTGTGACGCTATCATGTCAATATGGATCACAATTTGAAGAATGTTTGTAGCACCTTGCTGAATTTATTCCATGAAGAATTAAGGTAGATCTGAAGGTAAATGTGGCCCAACCTGGAACTAGCAAGATACATAATAGAGTTGCCAGTGAGTGTATATGTCAACAGTGTGGACATCTACTCAGTCCTACAACAAGCCATTAGACCTCTGTGAGAAGGTAAAATCATTGTAGCAGTGCAAACAGCAAGGGCCATCAAGCAGGTTTCGCTGATAACATGAGGTCATTTTGTATCAGGTATAACAGCCAAATAGCTTTGAAAGTAGCATTTGTTCAACACTGGTCACAACTTATCATCCAAAAATACAAATCTTCACATCTAGCTGTAGAAAACAAGGAATTTGATAAAGACAGACAAAGGTACCCAAAATTATAAGTTTATATATGTATACATATACATACAGAGTTACATTTCCAAACCAAAACAGGAACCATCAGAGACAGTACAGTCAATATTCTGCTGGGTTTCCAAATTAGATTCCAGGTTTAAAAGTTGACCTGAGTAGGTCGTAGAGGGTCTGTGGCGTAAGCCCTTTCATTTCCACTATGAAATTCTAGCAAAAATAGACAATAGAATACGCTACTCTAAATGTCATACATACACAGTCATTTAACATCCAAGCCATATTCACCCTGACAAATCAGTTACTTCCGTTTTCTAACTGATTCTTTTGTGGCATGAAACAATAATGCAAGCAACACACAAAATAATGATTACAAATATTAAGAAATCAAACAGTTACATGGATGGGTTCTTCCTTTTCCAGAAAAGCATAGAAATCCCTTCCAGTCAGTGAACAAGGAAACAGTTAGGGCATCGAGTTCTTAATAGCACATGTGGGAGAAAGGATAAAAAAAGCCCAAACAAATTAAAACAATAATAAGACATTAGCTCATGTTTAAACAATTGACTACAATGACAATTATTTCATCTTGGAACAGGACAGTAATAAATACAATGAGATTTTAGCTGACAGAACAGAAGTCATTGAGGCAGTATTGAAATATGAACTACAGAAAGCCATCCATGTGAAAGCTGTGCCAGCGCACCCTCTCTTATTGCCTGAGCTGAAGCTTGCTGGCACACTTGGTTAGAATAGCACCATCGGAACACAACTGATCATTTCTAGATGCAATGTGTCTGTCTGTGAGTACAGATCAAGCACAAAGCTGAGCAACAGATAAGTCAATACTTTGCAATATTGCAAGTGAACGGGTGGAAGCTTGTTTCCAGTGCAGCGTTCCACTCGCAGATTTGGCAATAAGTCAGTAAGGGGCATGGAGTCCCAGTGTCAGCACACTGAATTAGAGTTCATTCTGGGGAGGAAGGTTCATCCTCATCCTCATCGTCGTCTTCCTCATCATCATCATAATCCTCCTCATTAAAGGAGCTAGGTGTCGGGCCGCGAGACTCTGAGGTGTATGAGGGGGCAGTGCTGCTGTGACTGTGGAGACAAATTACTGGTATAAGTACCAATCAAAGAGTCTATCACTATAAAAAATGTCCATCGTCTATAAAAATCATCATACATCATTAAAATAGTCTGAAATCAAACCCCATAATTTGTTGCAGCTTTATTTATATATTTCAGCATACAACATCCAAATACCACGAAAAAGCAACAGTTCTGAAAAAAATAATTAAAGAATCTAAAAAAGAAACAAATAAAATAACAAGGTTAATAAAAATTATCTGTTCCCGGATTTATTCTTTGTAACGCCACCATTCACCTAAATTGCAGCCACAAGTCTGTTCAGATTAGTTTCTACCAGCTTTGCATATCTGCATTGGAATATTTACCCATTCCTCGTTTTGCAACTGTTAATGTTCAGTCAAATTTTATGGTGGGGTCTTTAAGTCTGGTCATCCATACCTGGTCATACAGTCATGGCCTAAAGTTTTGAGAATTGCACCAATTTTGGTTTTCACAGTTTGTTGCCTCAGTTTTTTTTCTAACCTTTTGTCAGATGTTTATACGGTATAATGACGTATATATTCCATACATACAACTTTTTAATGACAAATACACCCAGTTTAAGCAAAGTCTTAATATAGTGTTGAACCCTCCTTCTTTAAGACTTCTGCAATTCGCCTCGGCATTCTGGATATCAGCTTCTGGCCAAAATCATGAATGATGGCAACCCATTCTTGCCTAATCAGTGCTTGGAGTTGATCACAATGTCTGGCTTTTTATTTGTTCACCCTCCTTTTGAGGATTGACCACAGGTTCTTAATGTAATTGAGATCTGGGGAGCTTCCTGGCCATAGATCCAAAATTTGAATGTTTTGTTCACCAAGCCACTTGGTTATCACCTTTTACCTTATGACATGGTGCTCCCTCATGCTGTAAAAAGCATTGTTAATCTCCAAATTTATCCTGGATTGTTTGGACAAGTTGCTCTTGTTTTGATACAATTCCTTATTCATGGCAGTGATCTGGAGTGAACCCACTTACCTGGATGAAAAGCAACCCAACACATGAATTGTCTCAGGATGCGTCACTGTTGGCATGACACAGCACTCATGGTAATGCTCATATTTTCTTCTCTGGACAATCAGTTTTCCAGATACCCCAAACAGTCTAAAGGGGGCTTCATTTGAGAAAATAAATTTACTCCAGTCCTCTGCAGTCCAATCCCTATAACTTCCTGCAGAAGATCAGTCTGTCCTTGATGGGTTTTTTTTGGAGAGAGGTGGCTTCTTTGCTGCACTTCTTGACACCAAGTAATCCTTCAAAAGCCTTTTTCTAACTGTGCGTTCAGCTGCACTCACACCGCACACCTCGCTCACTCCCAACATCCTGAAGCCTTCTTCACTGCAATTGAACCACTCTCCTTGAAGTTCTTAAAGATTTGATAAATGGTTGATCGGGGTGCTATCTTACAAGCAGCAATGTCTTTGTCTGTGAAACCCTTGGAGTTAATCATGTTTAACAAAAGTAAACCTAAAAGCACCACTACCATTTTAGAGCAACCAGTCTGCTTTTCTAATCAGCATGACAGAGTAATATCAGCTTACTTGTCCTCATTAACCTTTTCTCGTGAGCTAACAAGATCATCACTTGATCTCCTGGTAAGGAAGGCAGTTGCTCTAAGATCTCATTTGGAAATATAATTTTGTACTGTAAAACTCAATAAGGTTTACCAAAGTAATCTCTTGCCCATGTGGTTATGAAGGACCGTTTTTGATGCACTGGCATCGTGCCCTTGGTCATTCACACACTAAAATTCCTGCCAATTCCTTCAATATTCCTTGCCGATTGTTTAATGAAATATGCAAATACTTTCCAATCTGTCTTTGAGGTATATTGTTTTTAAACATTTCAACATTTTCCGTTTTACATTATTACTAGTTCTAAATTGCCCCATCCAACCTTTAGGAATTTGTTGCATTGTTGATGCAAGATTATATGTTAATTAACATGAAATTTTTCATTTTTCATTTACAAAAAAGTTGGCAATGAAAAAAATAAATGTAAATGTAAAACAAACTTTTGAATTCTTTGAAGTTAGCATTTTTAAAAAGATTTGGCTTGTGATAAAGTTTTAATAATTTACTTAAGTGTCACCGTGCTTTAAGGTGGTAGCCCACTACTGCATGGATGCCAGGTTGTGCTTTCTTCCCACACACCAAGCACATGCATTAGGTTTACTGGTGTCTCTAAATTGCCCCTGTATTAGATCTAGGAAAGATTGCAAGTCACACAGGCAAAACTGCCAGTATCTAATGGAGGGAGGCCACATATATTGCTGCAACAGCAATCACTGCAGACCACTGTGATGGACCAGTACCCCATTCGACTCCCTGTCGTTCTAAAGAGTAGACTAACCTGCAATACTTTGTGTGTATTACTCTGTATGAATGAGGATACTATACCTTGTGTGATTTGGAGGGGTTCTGTTGGTTTTCTTGGTCATACCTAGGATAAGAGCAGAAAAAATGTTAATACATGTACACCTAGAAGCTCAATAAAACATCAAGATCATAACAAATATCATCATCACATTTGTGAGGCAGAAAATCAATGCTGATGAAGAGATCACAATGCTCTTAAAATATGATAAGTTTGAGGCTCATTCGAGAGAATAAAAAAAGGCACCCGCAATTAATGCAGCTCACACTTGCCAACACTTTCCCATATGAGCGTAACAGACAGAAGGCTAAGCAAATAATCCGAAAAATAATTTAATTCATCAGATTAGATTACCATCTTTTTTCAGTGGTGGAAGAAGAATTTGCCTGCAAGTATTGAGCATTTTTTATCTTAGAAAAAGTTAGTAAAAACATGTTTTTGTCCAAGATAATTAAAATTTTTACCATAAAATTTAATTACCATTAAATAACCACCAGTCACAACCAAAGTATGCAGAACTAGACAATATAAAAAATGTAAACATTTAAAAATATTGCCTGGTCTAATTTCTTTGAGCAGTATAACAAACAAAAATGCTGTTTTACAATATTACACAAAACTTCAATAATTTCTAAAAACAATATATAATTCATATTGTATTATAAATATATAAAGCATTTAACCTGTAACATAATTCTCCAGGGATTTGGGTACGAGAGACTTGGCCACACTGAGGTTCTCTGGTGTGCATTTGCCGTTTTCCAGTCCCAAAGACATGCCCATACGTTTCAGAATCTCAATGTCGTCATGGATCTCAAACATGTTGTCGAAATTAAAGAGGTATTCACATCTGCAACAAGAGTTATTGAGTTATTAAGTCATCATTACAACACTTCGGGTCGGCTAGAATGGTTGTCAATAATCATGACTGACTTTGGTAGATCTGGGCAACAATAAAACAAATAGATGTTCAAAGGTCTGGCTGATGTGGGCCATGTACTACTAATACATAATACTTTATATTGTACATTACAGAACTAGTCTTTTAGCATTATGGTATAATGACCATATTGTCATAATGGCACATTGTCAACGACTGGACAGAGAAATGTAAAACTTGGATTTGTCAGTTCATAATACTCCTTTCCACTCATCTTTTATCCACTCTTTGTGAGCTTTATCATATTATGGAAGGCTTCTACCCTTCCAAAAAGACAATTTCTAACTTGAGAAGGGCTAACTTTGCATCCTGATAAAGTTGGCACATAATGTCATTGCTCAAGTGTAAGAGAAGGTCACATTAAATAGGTGCCACTGTAACCTATAGAAGCGGTTTTTCTTTTTTTGTTTTTTCAGTTTATTAATACTGTATATATATTGCTTGTATTCTAAGAACATGACTGAGAAATAATTACTGTATATATATGGCCATTCATTCAGTTTTGATTAAATAATATTACTGTAGGATTAAAGGATGGCACAATGGACTGAATCCAATCCATACTCCACAAGGTGGAGTTTGTATGTTCTCCTGTGTTGGTTTAACTGGTGTCTCTAAATTGTCCCACTTTCACCCATCTAGGGTTGGTTCCTGCCTTGTGACCTGAGCTGACGGTTAATTATTGTCAGTTATAAAATCTGAAAATGTTAAAATACTGTAAATGATCAAGCCATAGATGGTAAAGAGGGCTAGAGGACGTACTTGTCACTGGAAATGGAGCAATCGATGACCGTGCGAACGTCCGTGTTTAGGATGATGAAGGGTAGCTGAATGACAGAACCGGGTGGAGGACGAGACTTGGAGGCTGCTTCGTTGGCCTGGTTTCTCTTCACTAGGTTCTTAAAAGCTATTTGCTGTTCGAGGCAAATTACAAGAGTGGTCAGTAAATCTCATAATGTCCACAGTAACACACTGCCCTGTATTGTCCATCAACAGAAATCGAACTGAACCAAATGAGAGTGGTAAAAGAAAGTCCCTCAGCAAGGATCTCCATTTGTTTCTCATTCAGTGCGTGTTCTCATTTTAAGAGCAACAAAACATTAATAAATATAGCACTGAGCCGAACAGGGTGTAACTATTTACCACATGCACTCGGCGAGTAAGTAGGTTATGGAGGGCGTATTACATTTTATTAAGGAAAGCAGTTACCATGGTCATCTCACTCCTGCTCAAACAATTTTGAAATTGAGCATGCTGTAATCTACATGGGAAGAATAGTGGCATCAGTGCTTTCCTGTTCCATTACATAGACATGTTAGGTCATCTGGCATCTCTATACTGTCCCTGTGTGTGTGTGTGTGTGTGTGTGTGTGTGTGTGTGTGTGTGTGTGTGTGTGTGTGTGTGTGTGTGTGTGT
>JAUZSU010125388.1:0-17533 GCA_034780255.1 Parotocinclus maculicauda | reverse complement strand
TACCCCAGCATCTTTCAAAAAGCTTTCAGTCTTGACTTCTGTGCTACTGCTACCACAGTACTGTTGATCAAGTGGTTCCATAAATAAATAGCAATATAAATAATACTTTTACAGAGGAGCAATCTGGAAGTTAAAATAAAAGCTACAGAATCCATTTGCAAAGCAATAGCATGCTTATGCATTTCAGAAAATTGTGTATTCAGGTTTGTGGCAACAGATTGCCTTTGCTTCTTTAGTATGGCAGTGTGGCAGGGCCAGGAAAACAACTTGAATTTAGTGTGGAACAACCAAACTGCTGACTGCACCTCAGCCCCATCCAACCTCATTGTAATTGTAATTCATATGCCACATTTGTTGTTGTGCTTTTTGTTATGCCTAAAAAGATCGATTTCATCAACAAATTACACCAGCATTACACGCAAATCTATCAGGCTATGCATGTTCACATCATTTATAGCACTTTAGATTGTCTAGCCTTTAACTTTTGTCGTTCTGTGTGGTTCAATGTTTGTGTTTGTGTGTGTGTCAGGTGTGTGGTGCATTCACAGCAAAGGCAGGTGTACAGGCTCACATTAAGATGCACCATGCTCACACTAATGTGATCGGGCTGGGAGACTCCAGCACATGGAAGATTCCCTTCTTACCTCGCAGTGTTTATTTGTTCATTGCTCCCCTCACTGTACCCATCATCACCCCTATAGTGGCCATGGGTGAGTAGTGTGTGTGTGTTTCTGTCTGTTTGTATGTCTGTCTGTGTCTGTCTCTGTGAGAGAGAATGAGTTTTAGCATTAACCTTTACTAACCAGTACATGTCACTGGCCAATAAGACTTCGTACCATCAGAAACGTCTTACCATTGATCATTTTATTAAACCATATACCAGAATAAGTCATCTACTTTTTACTTGTGCCTGTCCCCAGAGAATACAAAACTCAGGCATATAGGTCACATAATCACAGTTCCAGAGAACTGGGTTTGAGTCCTGGCCTGTGTGCACTTTTAATGACATGCATTAGACCCACTAACCCAGCGTGAATGAGTGTATCTGTGTGCATCTGCCCTGTGATGGACTGTTGCCCTATCTATGGTTCTCTCTTGCACCCTTTGTTGCCCTTTAACCCAGAACATTACAATGCCAAGTTGACCGTTGGCAAAGAAGCTTCATCAGGAAATGTCTTTTTGAAAAGGTAGCAGCCAAGAAACCGTTATCTCGCAAGGGAAAGTGGAACAAATGCTAAAGCTCACAAATATAGCAGTAGAAATCAGTTTAGAATTATGGAGTATTGTGGACTGATGAATCAAAGTTTGACATTTTTGGCCAGTTATTGACTATTATAACAAACTGGTATACCTTAGACAAATTATGATAAATATCATATGATTAATTTAAAAGGTAACAATTTGTAATGTTATTTTTTATCTTATGAACTCTGTGGTGTGTGTGTGTGTGTGTGTGTGTGTGTGTGTGTGTGTGTGTGTGTGTGTGTGTGTGTGTTCCAGGACAGCTGAAGGGCCAGCCTGTGCATACAGCAGTACGTACAGTGGTGTGTGTGTTTGTGGGGGTGATTTCTCAGTACATGTTGCTGAGGCAAGTATCAGGGTTGGAGTGTAGCTCAGCTCTGCTGGTCATGCTGCTCAGCAGAGCCATGTTCTCCATCCCCTACATCCATGTCAACATCTTCCAGGTGAGAAGCAGCGACTGATGCACGAATACATGCAAACAAATGCACACACACACACACACACAAACACACAATAGAAGGAATGTCTTACTCAAAGCTTTTGACGTCCTTGAGACAATAATCAAAAGTGCAGAACCCATGGCAACAGGAACATGATTGATGGGTGCCTGGTAACACTTTGATCAGATGTAAAAGAGAATGTTTAATGTGTATACATTAAGCTCTTCACAGGAACCAGAGTACCAGTTATCACTTAATTATTGCTAAGAAATGCCTGCTTTCAGAAAATAATATTAACTATTAATTACTAGTAATTATGTTTCATTGATAGTTTACTTATTAAGGTTGTCCATTTTAAATTTTGGCTCGGTGGGTAGCACAACTGCCTCACAGCAAGAAGGTCCCGGGTTCAATCCCAGGGTGGAGCGGCCTGAGTCCTTTCTGTGTGGAGTCAATGGATGTGTGTCCCATCTAGGGTTGTTTCTGCCCTTGCACCCAGAGTTGCCTGGTGGGCACCGGCTGGCCCACGGCTGTGGATTAAGCGGAGGATAATGAATGTATTCGTGTTATGTTTACGTTAACTATTAGAAATGTTTTATTTGTCAATTTAGTTTAATTATTGCATATACTCATCTATACTACTAAAGGAGTTTAGGTCCCTCTTTGAGGCTTTTCTTCCCCAAGGTTTTTATCACATTTAGGAATTTTTTCGTTGTCAATTAAGGCTTAAGACAACTAAGGCTGTGGACCCACAGATTTTTGCTGTAAAAAGTGGTATAGTGGATTTGACTTCTAATGGCCTCCTCACAATAGACATCTGCATATTTAAATTTATTTGTTTAAATCATTTGCAATTTCCTCAGCAAATAGTTTTAGGTTCTGTAGAGGCTGTACACTGTCATAAATCTTCAGCTCCTTTTATATAACAGGGAACTGGCGCCTCACTCTAGCAAGAATATTAGCATAACTTACAGGAGAAATCAGATCCTATCACAAGGCAAACAGAATAACAAGTGTGCAAATAGCAGGTGTAAACCCTAGGGTGAGATCAGATCACTCTTTATTCACATATTGGTTTCCAGATACTGAGGTTAGGGTGGAAACAGATCCCTGTGTTTTTAGACCCGCCTCTATTCCTCTCTTTCTCCCTTAAAGCCTTTTTTGTTCTGCTCTGACCTTACTGTGGAGGTTCAAAAAGGAGGAGGAACATTGAATCTGCTTCTTTTCTAGACCAGAAAAGAACGTTTCAATGCCTCATTTTTCTCAGCATGAGACCTAAAGCCGGACTTTGTGGTATTTGTGTGATCATGTGCTTATCCTGTGAAATATTTCTGTGTGTGAGAGGTCTCTTTTGAGCAGCTCAGTGGGAAGGGAATACTATTTATAAGAATTTTAGCCCCCATTGAACAATCTCTGCTGGCCATAGTATTTGTAACATACTCACATGTCTTTCTTTCATTGTTGTTTTCACAGTGTTGTTTCAGTGTGTGTTTGTTTTAGTTCTGTGGGGTTTTTTGTTCTGGCCTCAACATCCCCAGCATCTGGCCACTGGTATTTCTGTGCATTGTCTACACCTGTTCCTTGTGCCTCCATAATTACTGGATGTACAGTGTATACTTCTTGTGTTTTTCAAGTTTCCATGTTAAATATAAGGGCCCTTCTTAGCATATGAGAATTATTTTTTTTGGGTTAACCATGCCTGCAATTGTTTGGACACGTCACAGACTTTGGTTACAGTGTCCAGTTTTACAGTAATAATCATGGTTGTATAATGTTAATGACATGCCAAAAGCATGCTGATACAGAAAATGCTACTTTGAAGGAGTTTGTAAAAGAAGTCCAGTACCATGCCACAGCAAAAAGGAAAATAGCTGTGTCTACAATAAGGTTATTATTCGAGAGCCACTGATTCCAGTATGTAATGCCAAGAGGGTCACCAATCACAAGCCTGCAGCTAGGAGGGACAATGCTTTGAAAGCCACACAGTCATTTGCTACTTGCAGTGCTTGACTGCATGTTTCCCAATCATGTAAATCAATCAGATGCTCTTACCTAGAGCAACTTACAACGTCCAAGCAATTGAGACTTAATGGTCTTGCTTAATGGCCCAACAGTGGTAGCTTTTGGAGAGGTTGGATTTTAGTCCAGTATATTAGCCTTTTTCCTAAATTAAAAATCATATAATGTACATAATGCTTAATTAAAGAGTAAACTGTTGAATCCTTTGATACATTTTAGTATTACTTAGTATTTGGTATGTTTGCTCTTTTGCTGTAATGACAGTTGGCATGTACTCCACAAGTTTATGTCAAATCCAATAATCCATGTTATCCCAGCATAATTTCATAATATCCCAACACACCCAGGCTTGATCAACCTGTGGTAAGGCTGCCTCAGGGGAGGGTATCTTGTAATAAATGACTGAAACATCTTATGATGCTGAGGTACACAAATGATGATGTGTCTTTATGGTACCATCATTACCTGGCAGCTGACTCCAAGGAACCCCAAAAAGTTGTGGTGCAGAAACATCCAGGACTGTAACACCTAGTTCTACTAAGAAACAAAACAATGAGCATCGTGTGATGTTACTAAATGCTTGGTTTTCTTTGTCTTCATGTGCCAACTTAAATGCTTGATGGAGTTAAAGTTATGTGACTGTTGTGGAACAGCTATGAGAGTCAGCACCCCTTCATATTATTTCGTCTTTAAGTCATTGTTTAAAACTTTGAGGTATGTTATGGGTCACTAGTGCTGCAGTATGAATCCTTCTCCATAAACATCAAGATAAGCACCTTCACTAGTGGTCTCAGACTTTTGCACCCCTCTCCCCTCCTTAATCACATCGACCTTGGCTATGTTATAAAATCCAAACCTAAAACCTAAAAGTTTTTTTACAGTTAAATGGTTCACAATTAAGTTCATGATTACTCAGCTCTGGATGTTGTAATTTTCTCCTTTCTGTACTTACCTAGGTAGGAGGCATACTACCGTTTTTAATTTAAGCTCACAAGCTATGCCAGCTCCCATAAATATTACAAGTTCAGAGGACTCGGACATCTGCACAGACGTATTAATGTTTCTTCTTGTAGCACTGTCTGTATTTTCCTTTTTGTTTTTCTTCTTTTTCTTAAAAAGTTACATAATTTAGTAATTTATTAATATTGGTTTTCTATGTCGGTTTTGTTTGCAGCATATTGGGTTGCCCATGTTTTCTACAACTCGGCGGCCCAAGCGAATCTACCAGATGAGCCATGGTGTGCTAAACTTGCCCCGTAACCCATTGCTGGACTGGACTTTTGGCCATTCACTCATAAACTGCCATGTTGAGCACCACCTTTTCCCAATGCTGTCTGACAACATGTGCCTCAAGGTGGACACACACACACACACACTCTCACACACACACATGTGCAATAGGGCAACATGATGTTCTGACCTTTGATCAAGCTGGCTGTACTTATATATTGGTATAGGTTATGTAAAAAAATAACATCAAATCTAAGGTTTAAGGGTGCTCAAAAATAATCCATCCAAATGTACAATTTATATCTTTCAAATTACAATGGAGAGTACGTCATGGTAAAAATAATCATATTACATATTCATTTAATTCAAAATTAACACATAAGAAATATATTAAAAAAGAAATTGGGACGAGGCAATTTAGGTAGCTGGTACAGAAGTAAAATAAATAGATGTGATTGAAATCACGATTTGGTACATCCAGGAAAGGCTCATCAAGGAGCAATGATGAGTATAAGATCACTAGTTTGTCAACAAATGTATAAGAACACTATCAATGTTTAGAGAAAGACTGGAGGGGATTTGTATATTTCTGCCGCTACAGTGAGCAATATATTATTATTTAATGATGCATATCCATAAAGGGCAAGGGTGCAATCCTAAAATTACCTGTGATCTGCGATCCCTCAGGGGCACTGCATCAAGAACTGTCACTCATTAATAGCTGATAAAACCACATGGGTAATGAAGTAATTTGGCAACCTTTATCAAGCCCTACAATATAGAGTTACATTCGCAGATGCTACTTAAATCATTAATGTGCAAAAAACATGCTGTGTGTTGACCATGTTGGGTTTAAAGTAGTGAACCTCCACCAAGAAGTGCCGTTGACTTCTCTAGGCTTGAAGGCATCTGAATGGACAATCACAACATTTGTATTTTGGTTAGACAGATCAGTTTTCCAGATCTGTTTGGTAGAAATGGACACATCGAGATATTTTTGACAAAAAGGACCATCCAGATTTTATCAGCTACAAGTCCAAGTTTGTCATGGTATGGAGTCTTTTTTAGGGCCCTTGACAAAGCTTATTTACACTCCTGTGATGGCAGCATTAATGCAAAAAGGACACTGAGACGTCAGAGCAAAATATGCTGCCTTCAAGATGTCTTTTTTTTCAAAAACCTCCATTTGTCAACAACGCAAAACAAAAAGTCAGAGAAAGTTTGGAACGAAATATGCAACTCCTTTTAAATCTTTTTTTAGATATATTTTTAATATGAATATTTTAATATTTTCCTCACACATTTCTTGACAAACTGGAGCTCCTCTGACCAGCTTTGTTCCTCAAAGACTCTCTCAGATATTGCGTTTGTAACAATGACCAGTTGGCATCACTTTTTTGTAAATCAACTTGTTTACCTAGAACTTAAATGTGTTGCAAGATTGAAATACAAGAATGGATGTACATACTAAATAAAATAAAGTTGACCTGACAAAGCATGAAATTTGGGGTTGTACACCTGGACCTACTCCTAACCCTAGCCTAATCCACAATAACCTAAATCAAAAATGGTATTTTGTACATGTGGATGTTAATCAAAATGTACTCTAAATGTGCTGATCATGTGTTTATGTCGCCACATATAGAAAGGGGTTTTCTGCACTTACATCATGCGTACTGAATGTTATATATATTCAATAGCATTAGGTTTGGGATTATTCTGTTAATCACCAATGTTTTTTTTATTTTCTTTATTTCCAAATATAGTATTTCAATCATTGAAAGACACTTTTATTAAAACTTTCTATTCTTTATGCAGGTGAAGCCGATAGTATCAACGTATCTGAAAGCAAAGTCATTGCCATATCAGGAGGACAGTTACCTCTCTCGTCTACGTCTGTTCTTCCAAAAATACCAAGAGCTGATGGTGTTCGCTCCCCCCATTACTGACCTAGTGGGGATACAGTGATGGAGGATGACACATTTAGTTCACATATGTACAAATACTCACCGAAATCTTAACACTCACTAAGCGAATGTACATACTACTGACTTCTTAAAAAGCTAAAATAACATGTTCATCTTTTGCGTGAGAGAGAGAGAGAGAGAGAGAGAGAGTGAGAGAGAGAGTGAGAGAGAGAGTGAGAGAGAGAGAGAGAGTGAGAGACAGAGTGAGAGAGAGAGTGAGAGAGAGAGAGAGTGAGAGACAGAGGGAGAGAGAGAGTGAGAGAGAGAGAGTGAGAGAGAGAGAGAGAGAGAGTGAAATAGAGAGACAGAGTAAGAGACAGTGAGAGAGAGACAGAGGGATAGACAGTGAGAGAGAGCGTGAGAGAGAGCGGGAGCGAGAGAGGGAGAGACAGAGAGAGAGACAGAGAGAGAGAGAGAGAGAGAGACAGATTTGACAAGCCGTGACAGCAAGTGATCATCTTCCTTCGTTCATGTGAAACCTGGATGATTAACGTCATTAATAAAAGAGTTTAATGAGCTGTTATGATTGTTGAAGCTTTGTGTGCGTTGTGTACCTGCAGTGCACTGAGATTGGTCCATCCTGACCGAACTGCTCCTTAGTTTTGTGTACTTGGCCGATGAAGTCGATGAAGCCCTCTCCTGACTTGGGCACGCCCTGCTCGGGCCAGTCGGTGAACTGGAATTGCCTTACCGTCCGGGACTGCCCGTCCTGCAGCACAATAATGACATGAATACTTATAAAGTAATAACATTTACATTTACAGCATTTAACAGACGCCCTTATCCAGAGCGACTTACAACTCATTCTTACAATTTAAGCAATGGTAGGTTAAGGGCCTCGCTTAAGGACCCAACTGTGGCAGCTTGGCAGAGGGGGGATTTGAACCCTGGACCATTAGGTCCAGGTCCAGAGTCCAGTACCTTAACCACTAGGCTACCACAGTCCCTACCGCACACCACCGATACAGGAGTATTCCCCCATTCCTGTCCAGGCAGCCCTACTGGCTTGTCAGCTGCCTAATCGCCCTCCCCACAGCTGACCATGTGAGAATGGAAATCATCAATGGAAGTCTGTAGATTGCCGAGAGAGACCATCAACCACGTCCCGAGCATGTCGCCTCTATCTCCTAAAAGCAATTAGATAATTATGACATATGACATACCCCTGTTGGAATTGATTCTTAGCTATAATGTCAATTTTAAATGGTTTAAATTAGTTGCTTACCAAGAAGCCACCCATCTCGTTCTCTGCCACCCTCTAACCTTACCCTAACCACACTGTTTGTTAGGATGTACAAATCATAGTTTGAAGCAGGCCACAGGGACACTATGTTAGTGAGGCGCATTTGTACATCACAGATTATTTGCACGTTTATGGAAAGAAAATGCTTTATATTCACTAGTGGTGTTCCGATCAATCGCCCACCCATCATTATCGGCCGATTTCCATGACTAAGCATGCGATCGGCGTTTGGGCCCTTGGCATTCATTCCTTTTGTCAATGCTAACCTCGGGTGTTGAGACTAAGAAACAAGGTTCTGAAGATCGCTTTATATTCACTATTCACAAATTGTGACATCTGTGTCCACATTGCAATTATTCTGTTTCTTACTACAAAATTTCAGATGTTGGCTTAATAGAGCCATTTCAGTTCAAACCCTTTGTTTTAGATAAACATTTGGCTAGACAATTTTGACTGCTTGTATCTATGTAAGAACAACATTTCTGACAAATTTAAAATTACCCTGTCATTTTTAGTAGGTGTGTCCTTTTCTTCAGAGAGCACAGGGCACAGGCATAAGCATGCCCTGGATGAAATCCTAGTCCATCATAGCACAAGCATTAAAGTTGTTTAGAATTAATAATATACATATGTGCTTAAAATGTCTTTAATCAAACAATTAAAATGATTCGATTGCATCTGTGATATTTAAACATTTCAAACAAGATTTAATTAAAAACTGTGACACTGGAAATCTGACACTGGAGAGGGAAGCCTGCCAGCCTGAAAACAATAGTGTCCTTCATCTCACCTCGACTATATAGTGTACCTTTCACAGCTGATGGCATTAAAATGACTACAACGAGGTGGGGTGGCATGACCAATAGTCAGCAAATGTTTGACAGCATGGGAACTTTGCGATATATGGCGGCATGCCAACCTTCCATGGTTCAATCCAGGTTATGAAACTCACAGGAGATTTAAAGGCTGAAATCTTACACATCCGGCCATGAACAATACAGGCAGTGAAGAAAGAGGTCACCTGTTTTAAATGTTGTTTGGTTGCCATGAAACTACACTAAACAGACAAAAGTTTGTGGACATCCCTTATAATTACTTAGCAGCAACACTTTGAAATAACTGTTTCAGCAACACTCACTTGTAATATGATTTTAATATAAATCATACATATCTGAATTCCAGCAAGTCAGTTTAACATCATTGTCAGAATGTGCATAGTATACAAAAGTATGTGATCCTTTGCTTTCAGTATCTGATGTGAACCCCCTCTGCAGCAGTAACATAATATAACACATCCTTGTATAGTTCCTGTATATCACTTAAAAAATTGAGTCTGCCAGTCCAAGTTCCTCTGGTCAATGCTTGTGGTTGGTATCAGTAAGACTCACTATTATTACTGCTGCTATGACAACCATGTGTATCCATAAGTGCGCAAGCCTGTTTCAGAATATATCTAAAGTAACTCCCTGAGAAGTGAGCGAATCTCTCTGAGAACTTCTTATCAACACTGTCTCCCTTCATCAGAGCACACCTCTGTATGGGGGAGAAAGAGGGTGGAGTACTGTTTATACAATGAATCATGGCTCCACAGTCTCCACAGACTTAATCCATTAATGCAGGCAAGACAGAGGTAGAATTATGTTCAACTAAGAGCTTAGTGAAATTTAACCAAAAAAAACCCACCCATATCAGTGTTCTTTCCATGGGACCGTTACAACGCCTCAGAAAACTGGTATTCCAAGTTCAATTATTCAACATATACTTTTCGAAATATAAACTGCAGAATCTGCAAAGACTTGCAAATTCTTGTTTTTACAAAACTTTAGACATTGTGTTGAGTTGATACTGGAAAAGTAGAGCATAACATTGTGCATGTGTCTGTGCATATGGCCCTTTTTTATGTACTGTACATTAAAGTAAATGTGTTTTGAGTTTCAGTAGTAGGTGGTGGCCTGTGTGTGAGAACTGGTGTTGTTTGCCTCTCAGCAGACTTTGGTATGGGGAGTGTGGGGGGTTTAGGAATAATGAGATCATCTTTGAACAAAGGCCAATTTCCTCCACCCAGCCACATCTGGAACAGTCAGATTACTTGCTAGTGAACAATAGAAGGATGGTGGAAAAAAATGACCAAAAAGTTTTTCTCTGACAGTCAAGTCAAAAAAGACCCAAAAATCAGCAAAGCAGCCTATGCATTTAAAAAATGAATATGTCATTTTCTGTAAGCTCACATTTGGCTGACTAAACTTGTGTTTTGTCTTTTTTGAACAGTTTGAGTTATTGCTTGTTCAAACATGCTGTTTAAATTATGTTTTAAGCTGTGACCCGGCCATCTCAGGTTACAAATTGAGTAAAAAATATGGACATGATTCTAGATGTGACTTTTAATCATCGCTTTGTGCACTTGCGATATTGACCATGTTTTAAAAAGTTGGTACTCTAAAGTCTAAATTGGTAAAAATCTAAGGTTGGTACTTTAAAATATTTTAAAAAACGTAAATATTATTAGTCTGTGCGTTTACTTTGTGAACAGTTCAATTCACGGCCTGGGTGGAATTTGCATGTTTTTAGCACGGTTTTCCACTGGGACAGATGGTGTATATATAAAGTGTTCCATTGTTCGTAATTGGGAGCTTGTGTGCGTGTGTGTGTGTGTGTGTGCGTGGATTGTGTGTAACATGCCCTGTGATAAAATGGCATCCTCTCTAGAATTGGTTCTTACCTTGTGCCCCATGCTACTGGGTAGACCTTTGTCTGTAATTACTGATTAATTGATTGCACTACATAATTTACATTTAACACTTTGTAGTAATTTGTGCATTCAATTTTGCAGCAATTCTTTGATTGGACTGCTGTATTTACACCTGACAGCACATGTTTCTGGTAAAGAAACAAAAACAGAACAGACCCAGCAACGGTTTTATAACATTATGATAGTATTACAAATCAGCTGATAATAGAACAGTTTAATGATTACTGGGTTTAAACACTGATATGCACTTTAGCACTTCAAATTAATTCACACACACATGCACTCACATGCGCAAAGACACACGCGCGCACACACGCACACACACACACACACACACACTCACACACTCACACACTCACACACTCACACACTCACACACACACTCACACACAAATTCCAAAGCTCTTTCCTCACTGGAGAGGTTGGTCCCTTCCTCCCTCCCCTTCACACACACACACAAACTGCAGGACCCGCCCTAGGGCTCTGACTATATGAGGACAGAGTTGGATACTGTGGATCACTTCAGGAGATATATCTTCAGGTAGCTCTATCTTCTTTAACACTCTGTATCTGCAGCCATTAACTGTTAGTATGTCTGTCTACCAGAAGCGCACGTCATATTCCAGTGGCCCTGTGAGCTACTCTGGAAGCTCTATGACTGCCAGTCACCGTGGGGGATCTCTGTCTTGTGCACCTAAGGCCTTCAGTGTCTATGGTGGCTCCGGAGGCAGCCACCGCATCTCCTCTTCAGTCTCCAGAGGTTTACAGTCTGGCTATGGTGGTGGAATGAGCACTGGTGGTGGAATGGGATTTGGCGGAAGTAGCTACAGCTATACCGTTGACCAAGACACCATGCATATGAACGAGAAAGCCACCATGCAGAACTTGAATGATCGTCTGGCCTCTTACCTGGAGAAGGTTCGCTCCCTGGAGGCTGCAAATGCAAAACTGGAGTTGCAGATCCGTGAGTATTATGAGAAGAAAGGACCTGTCGCCCAGAGAGACTACAGTGCCTACTGGGCCACCATCAATGACCTGAAGGAAAAGGTACAGTCAAGAGTAGTTAGGTGTATCTTTAATGTAGGAGAAATCTGTTCTATTGTTTTTAATTATCGTGAATTATAGTTGTACGCACAAGCAGAAACTTGTAGTAATGCATAATAATAATATTTAAAGTAAAAAAAACGCTCAACAGTTAGTATAGTTTCACGTTTAATGGAAATTAAACGTATTTAATTTACTGATTAACTTTCCAAAATTAGGTGTAATATGTTCTCATTAGGTTCAAAGACATTTGGCTAAATATGTGTGTTGCAATTAATGAACTTTTTATTCATTCTGTTCATTCATTACTGTCTATTTGTATCTGTTCTAGATCAAAAATGCCACCATCGTAAATGCCAACATCCTCCTGCAGATCGACAACTCCAAGTTGGCTGCTGATGACTTCAAGACCAAGTGGGTGTTCATAAGTTCAGAAAAAGTACTGGCTGTGATTAGGAAGGAATAGATTTGTATTGATCTCTTTTCTCCATGGACCAGATTTGAGCATGAGTTGATGATGCGGCAGTCTGTGGAGGCTGACATTGCCAACTTGCGACGCCTGCTTGACCAGACCACCCTGACCAAGGCTGATTTGGAGATGCAGATTGAAGGCCTGCAAGATGAGCTGGCCTACCTGAAGAAGAACCACCAGGAGGTAATAATTACAGTAACCTACTGCAATTAAATTGGTATGGATGTTTTATAGTGACAAGTTGCTCAGTTCGATCCCCAGTTTGATTTCAGTCTTTACACCACTGTGTTGAGCTTGCTATGTATATTCTCCCCATATCTGTGTGGGTTTTAACTGGGTACTTCAGTGCACTGCATTGAAAAAAGACATGATCAACAACTGATCAACAATTGATCTCTTTAAAGTGTTACAGGGTGTGTGTGCGTGTGTGTGGCCTGTGGCTATGTCACTATGCACCCCATACTGATGGTTGGGCACCCGCCCCCTAAACCCTGAATTGGAAATAAGTTGGGGTGGACTGTTTGATTGAATGATAAATTTAATCAAGTTTTGATTTAATTCATAGTAGATGTAGCTGTGCAGAAGTAGTGAGTGTAATTAAAATAATTTAAAATCATTACTATTTGAATATTCATCTTTGTTACTAATGTGCTTGTAGGAACTGGCAGCTCTGAGGTCTCATCTGTCTGGAACCATCAATGTAGAGGTAGATGCTGCTCCTCAGCAAGACCTGAATAAGATATTGGACGAAATCCGCGCTCAATATGAAGCCATCACAGACAAACATCGCAGAGAACAAGAGGCTTGGTTTAATGAACAGGTAAGAGTGATTTTATGTATTCTAAGAATCTCGTAGTCCTTTATTTAAACATCATATAATCATATAGTCTTTGTACACTGTCACTGCATGAGATACATTACAAAACACCAGATGTTCTATTTATTAAGTGGAAAAAATTATTATTCCTCACATAAAGATAATATTACCTTCCTTATATGTGTGTTCTTCTCTTCCAGTCAGCAGTACTAAGCAAGGAGGTTGCCATCAGCACAGAGACCATTCAGACCTCCAAGACAGAGATCACAGACTTAAGGCGAACACTGCAGGGCCTGGAAATTGAACTTCAATCCCAGCTAAGCATGGTGAGGCCCCTAAAGATAAAAGGATAGAACACAGTGAAGAATGCAGGAAATAGGGAACATAAGGAAGAGGGGTTAGTGTTACTGAGTTCATGGAAATATTTGCACAAAATGTTGCATAAGAGGTCAAATGAGACTCGGCAAAGGAGGGCAAAGGGGAGGATGAAGAAATGTATGAGAGGGAGCTGATCAGAACCAGGCATACTGGTGGGGAGGTGTGCGGGGGAAACTTGTTTCTGTGTTCTAGAGAAACAAAATGAACCACGAAAAAAGAATGTGAAGGGCAGATGGAACTGCTAGAAGTTTCTAACACTTTGGTATGAACTTGCACCTCCTTGATGTAACTATTCACAAAAGAGAACTCTGCTAGAAATAATCTGACATAGTTCTGCTGACTCTATTTCCAGAACCATGCTTGATGGGACAAATATTATGTACAATCGTATTGTGTGAGAGCAGATCCATTTGAGGAAGGGTGATTTGTAGAGTCCAGTTTGGCTCAGAAAATATTTTCTATAATTTTCTAAATTTCTGAGCACACATACAATTCCTAGGCAATGTCAAGAAAACTACATTCAATCCTAATAAACACTGCTCCTTACCCTAATTCCTTTTTTAATTTTTGTGTCAAACAGAAATCAGCACTGGAAAACACATTAGCTGAAACAGAGAACCGCTACAGTTGTAGGCTGCAAGGCTACCAGAACCAAATTAACATGCTAGAGACAGAGCTGGCTCAGATGAGAGCTAGCATCGAACAGCAGGGTCGTGATTATGCCATGCTGCTGGATATTAAGAGCCGTCTGGAGCAGGAGATTGCCACCTACAGAAGTCTCCTGGAGAAGGAGGAGTCTAGGTAAGGCTACTTGGGGCATGTAGAATTTTAATCATTTCCTAAGTGTAGAATGACATGATTTTACTGGCTACTGTCACATACCATTGAGCTGTGTGTTATAACGCTAACTAACTTTTGTTCTAATCTTCCCTCTTTAGGATCCCAGGCCAAGGTAATTATCAGTTCTCTTTATCAAAAATTGTGTACAGCAATTTATAGTTATCAACATGATAAACTACAATATTTATTATTTTACAGGTGGAACCTCAACCACAACCACAATCACCCAAGTGCGCCACTAAGCAGAGCCGACTATGTTTTCAGACACACACACCAACACACTCTTTCCATTGGTCACTGCTGATGGTATGAAAGTAAATAATTGTTGAACATGGTTACAATCAGCTGGAAATAGATGTTAAAGCTTGATGAATGATGAACTGTTGTGTGTGTGAAACCAGTCACTGAAAATAAAGCTGCTGGCAAATTACATATTTTCTTGTCTGTTTCTTTAATAGTATAAAGTTTAAAGCTTACACTCATGCAGTCATCGTACCTGCACAAATACACACACATTGCATATCATCTGAAAGTTTTGCAAATTCATAGTCAGTATGAGATTTTATGAAACTTTTTGGCTAGGTAAACAGTATTAGGACATTATACATACACAACTCACAAAAAGTAGGATATTTCAAAATGAATATGAAGGGGATCTCACAATCTGATCCTGTCCTTGCCCCATCACTGTCAGTGTGTTTTGGCAGTATTGGGTGACCATACACCCTACTGACCAGTCAATGTGTGACACTCTTGTCCAGTTTTACATGCTTCTGTTCACCCCCATGAATATGTCACTTGCTATTCAATCACGATAATTGAGTTTGCGTAATCAAACAACTTTCTTTGACTTTTCATTTGCTTTTCTGATGATCTTGTTTAATGTAATGAAATAAAATGCTTCCTTTTTCAATTGCTTCATATTCATTTTGAACTATTTCCTAATTTTTGTGAGCAGTGTACAAATACCATATATACACTGGCACTCTACAATAAATAATAAATACAGCACTACAATTCAGTATATAATCAAAAGTGAGAAGTGAAATTATAAGTGAAATTATGAGACATGCTGTCTAGTTACTGAAGGGAATAACTCACTATTAAAGTCCAGCTCACTTGGGAAGTGCTTTCAATTACACTTTCCATTTAAACAAATAAACAACTGGTCTTGCTTGGTTGTAAATACATGTCCAGGGACATTGTGTATGTGGCTACCATATGAACAGACCTCAACATGACAAGGCCTTTGGTTTCAGCTTAGTCATTTATTTATTCATTTAGTTATTTAATGCCATACGCAACTCTGTGGTGCTAATGCTTCAGAAATCAGAAAAGGGAAAAACAATTAAAATTGGTCTGTGAGGTAGCCATTGTGAAAGTCAGGTATACTACTCAAATGCACCATATTATCATAAATGTTACCACTATCCAGCATTCCACATTATACCACATTTAATTTGACCATTGCGCCATACTCCTAAAATCCGCTCTCCCTAGCCCACTAGCTGTTGCTATGGGACCAGGTCTTTACAAAAACACTGAGGAATGAAGGTCAAACTGCATAAAGAATCTGGTTTTGTTCTACTTTCCTTATCAGCAGTGCTCTTTGCCCTTATGCTTAAACAAAATAGAAAAAGGAAGCAACAGACCTCAACATGTGCAGGAATGTGTGTAGGGCTGAGAAAGTCAAACACAGAGATGATCACCCACATGGTCTTAATTGATTTGCAAGATTCCTCTGCAGCTGAGCCAAAATTTGAAGAATTATGTTATTCACATAAAAAAACCTGTCTACATTGTCTTATTTAATGTCTATCCAGGAAATCTCAACTTGATTAAATAATCCTCATGATATTAAATAGTAATTCTGCAAGTATGCTAGTAAAGGCAGCTCCAACTTTAGAGGTTTTTCAAAAACCTTGAGATACCTAATTCAACAGCTCCAACTGATGTGCCTGTTCTTGTTTCAAGGCTAGGCTGGGAGTGGCTGCACTGTTTACTGAAGGGCAGGGAATTACATTTAACGTGTGTTTTCTCAGTCAGACTTCTTTTCATCTCTTTCACAATATAACAATAAATCCATAAATCAGTGGTTCGGGTAACCATCAGTCCTTTGAAAGACAGGTTATAGCTGCCATCCAGCTTGTACCAGTATCAAGCAGGTTATATGAGAACGTGCAGTGCCAGCTATTCTAGGGTGGGAATATCTAAATGACTAGTGCCAGCAGTATTATTAAGTTGTGATATGGTGTAGTTTGAAACAACTATCAAATGCAGACCAACATTTGCCAAAACAATGATGCGTAGGTTGTTGCATGTGTTCCACCACAACCCCTACAGCTCTTGTGGAAACTGCCCAAAACAAATCACCCGCAGCAAGGGTAACCTTTCTAAATGTCACACATTTTGAGTTTTACTTTTAGCACCATTTATATATTCAGGATATACTGCTGCCATCTGGTGGTGTAAAAAGATTTTTTAGTGTTTAAAGGTATTTCTACGGCGATGAAAACAATTTTATTCATATATGAGAGAAAGTTCATGCTTGCATTGTGTTAAAGGTTTTTTGTAATTGAATTAATGATTTATGAGATTTGATTGTTCGCTTGTATAACTGCCTTTTTCAGGGTAATTTTGCTAAAAATGAATCAGTTAAAATCACAATAAATTTTAGCTTCTTTTTACACCAAATACAACTTTGTGTTTGCTTTCATTTAATCTGACGAATTACTTTAATGTTCCAGGAGCGTTTAGCAAACTCCAGACACTTACTTTTGTGGTTAGACGACAGGGAAGGATAACAGATAACTTTTTCTGTCAAGTTATCCAGATAATCTGTTAACACAGAGGTGGTGTCTGGTAGTCTAGATTTGCAGACTTAAAGAAACAATACAACAAATAAATTAATAATAATAATAACAATAATAATAACAATAATAATAAAATAGAAGAATATAAATAATAATAATAATACAAAAAACATTAATTTGAATGTTTTATCCTCGCTTTCAAATGGTCACAAGGTCACCAGTTCACCACACAGCTGACAGGATCCCCCAAGTGGGTTCCCCTCCCTTACACAGCCAATT
>JAUZSU010125377.1:0-17533 GCA_034780255.1 Parotocinclus maculicauda | reverse complement strand
CTTTCACAAACAGCGAACACAAAACCACAGATAAAAACTTGTCATGTCGGCAAGTAGTGACTCAGGCGGCCGATGCTTTAGTGTTACTTCTCGTTTTTGGTGAGTATTCATCCGCTGAGTAAATACACTATTTACTGTAAATCGTGCATATTTGATAATTTATAACATTCCTTTATTGTTAGAATTAATATTTTTCATATTTTTTTTTTATAAATTACTTTTTTTTAAATGTAAAAGTTCATCAAATACATGTATATGTTAACTATACCACATGTACTACGCATGTGCAGATCGAGTTCCGCAAAAACCAGTGAACATATGTAATTTTCCATTAATATTTTTTTAAAACCCGCGAAAGGTAAACCGTGAAGTGGCGAGAGAACACTGTAGTTCATTTTGAATTATCCCCTCATTTTTGTGAGCTTCTAGTAGACCTTCAAACCTACATGCATAATGAGGCTTAAAACACACATTATTTATTGTCTCCCAGCTTATATAAACAGCAACGACGATGGAAAATGGAATGAAGAAGAACAGGTACCCATCTCCATAGGACTGCCTTCAGCAGTGCCTCCAGAACCAGCGGACATGGAAAGCACAGCCAACCAGATGCCTGCTGGGTTACAGCAAGAGACCAACGTAAAGGGTAACGGTTTTCTTTTGTTTCTTCCTCTCAAAGTTAACACTAATAATATAACTGTTAATTAATAACTGATACTTTATTACTATATCACACACTTGCATGGGTTGAGCTGGGCGACTCGTTACAGCTGCAACTCCATTCACAATTTATTTCAAAGTGATTCTGATTCCCGATAACCCTTGCTCAGTGAAGATCTCTGCCGTGTTTCTCGTCTCTTTCTTTATTTGTACATCTACATTACTTTATGCTTATTGCACACAAGTCCCCATGGGTCCTAGAAAGGTTAGCTATGAGAACTAACTGAAAGGAAAACGGGAATTGAACTTTCCAGAACATAGGCTCCTGTTATCTTCATAGCTATGAGTTCACCAGTAGAGTAAGTGTTTTGCTTTTACCTTTCACTTTCAATCTTTTACTCACAAGTTGCATGAGATCTTGCAACACCTATAGCTTTATGTTCAGGATTTTGTGCAACTGTAGGTTAATGTTAGTGTTAATGAACAAGAGGCTCCGTTTTATTACAGTATAGATGAGATTAAACTTATTGGGTCATGATGTATTGGACTTATGATGGATTTGTTCTTCATTAAAACATAGAATACGTTATGATGTGTGAATTTTCGGGGGTCTGGTACGAAGTCATGCCTTTCGGATCAAAGTAATGATGAGAGCCGAGGGGCTGCTATAACCAATAATATGAATGACTTGCGTTAATAATGTGTTGCTGTTAATCGCTGGGTTTAGTTAAAAAACACTCGCCTCACAGCAAGAAGGTCCTGGGTTCTATTCCAGGTGAAGTGGTCTAGGTTCTTTGTGTGGAGTGCACGATTTCCTCATGGGTTTACCCTGGGCACTCCAGCTTCCTCATACAGTTCAAAGATATGCATGTTAGGCTAATTGGTGTCTCTGCGTTGCACCATGTGATTCCGCCTAGTCGCCAACTTGACCAATCAGGATTACCTGGATAAGAAATTAAATGAATGATGGGTGTGTTATTTTACTAGAATGCAACACCTTGGCAGAACTATTTCAAAGAGGTAAGCTTCAGGATGAACCCTTTGTAGTCCCCTTTTAATTCTGTGTAGTTCAGTTTTATTGAAAATGTTTACTTTAGAGTAAAACAGGACAAAGGACGATCGTTATGTAAGCTTGGTACTTGGACATTACCAATCATTTTTTTTCCTTTCCTTAAGGAAACGAAGGATCAGATTTCTCTACACAGCCTGAAGATCTCCGAGAACAGCTGAAGGCTACACTGGAGTTTTGCCTCTCCCGGTATTTACTTTTACACTTCAGTAACACACAAACCCTCACAAGTCTACGTGTTTTAGCCAGCAAAGGGTTTTGTACTTAGACTCGAGGCTTTTTACCGTTTTTGTGTCAGAACCTTGGAAGTGGAATAAAATGTATCTCTTAAAAGGTTCACCTGGTTTGACAAATGTAGCTTATTTCAACAGCTGATCCAGAACTGTTACGACTGTTAAACCTTTGTCTTTTGGACAAGTGCTGGCTACAGAAGTATATAAAACAGTGGAACAGAAAGTAAATTGGTTCTGGAAAGAATGTTTCAAGTCAAATTCGTTAAAAAAGTCTGAGTTGTTACAGTTTATGGGTTTTTCGCTTTCCAAATTGTTTAACTACAGAAGCAGGTTATTACAACTGTGGTGTTGTTATTATTATTATTATTACCGGAAGTGCCGTAGATATAAACTGGTTTTATTTCAAGAGTAGCTTCGTATATCCAAATGTCCCAACATATTTAGCCTTTAGCTTAATATTTTTTTAAAATCGTCGCTACTTTTATGCTTAATACTGCAGACTGTGGTAGCCTAGTGGTTATGGTACTGGACTATGGACCAGAAGGTCCAGGGTTCAAATCCCACCTCCGTCACAGTTGTGTCCCTGAGCAAGGCCCTTAACCCACAATTGCTGGGATTGTAAGACTGTCTCTATTGTAAGTCGCTCTGGATAAGGGAATCTGCTAAATGACATAAATGCAATCATCCCATGCATTTTTATGGGTTTTTATGCATTTTTATAGCGGTTAAGGTACTTGACTCTGGACCTCATGATCCAGGGTTCAAATCCTAGCTTCACCAAAGCTGCCATAGTTGGGTCCTTAGGCAAGGCCCTTAACCCACGATTGCTTGGATTGTAAAACTATATTATTATTATATATATAAGTTGTAAGTCGCTGTGAATAAAGGCGTCTGCTAAATAATGTAAATGTAATACCAGATATCACTAAGTTTAAATTAGTGCAATAATTCCACACAAAGGAACTAAGTATTGTACACAATTAGTATCACACACACGTGTCCGTCTCTCTTTCGTCCTTCCTGCGCATCACATCACCTTTGGTCTACGTTTAGAATTTGGGATTGGCTTTATAATTTAGAACATAATCTAGACGTTGGGACCATACGCCATCGTAAAAAGCGCCATAGAAAATGCTCATGCTGCTTAAAAGGTAGCAATATGTTTCGGGAATCGGTTGCCAGCAGAACTAACGTATTCCACCATCTCTGAACTAACCACCAGGCAAAATTAAAAGATTATGTCAATTTTGTGCCATATAAAACAGACACATTATTGTCCTGTGGAGTGTTAAGTGTAATATTTGTTAGATTAATATTTGTATAATGCTTTTCACGCATACAATTGTTACTGCCCATGATAACAGGGTCTCCTTCTCTATATAAGACAGCACTTTTTCACAGATTATTATTAGGTTTTTTTACTTTAGTTTTAACACCTATGCAAGAAATGGGGATTGTTTGGCATTGAATCGTGAGCAGAGAGCATTGTTACTCCCCTAATATCAACTGCACTAGATTTTCTCCTTTTAGTTCCACTACACCACATGGGTTGTACATGCCTTTGTTAAGCCTGATCTGGCCACAATGCGCCCCGGGTAGGGCACTAACCAGAGTTACCACACTAGCAGGCTGACAAACTGCCACTGTGCTGTGTGATTGGTAAAACATTCGAAACCCTTAACCTTAATTTGTGTGTCATCTCAGTGTCTGAGTGCATGTGTATTAAAGTCTTCAGTGGAGGTAGATGTAGATATCTGTGCATGTAGAAGGATCTTTAACAATAAGGCTTTGTTTGCACTAAATGAGTTCAAGGACACTGCACTCACTTTGTGCCTTTCTTTCCTCTTAGGGAGAATCTAGCCAACGATATGTACCTCATCTCACAAATGGACAGTGACCAGTATGTGCCAATTGTGACTGTAGCAAATCTGGATCAGATCAAGAAGCTGAGCACCGATGTGGATCTTATAGCAGATATTTTAAAGTGTAAGTCCATAGACCGGGATTAGCTCCAGCTTTAAGCATGATTCAGATGTTTAACCTAACAATGACGTTTGAACTTTTCCAGCTCTTCCTCTTGTCCAAGTGGACAAATGTGGTGAGAAAGTGCGACCAAATCAGAATCGCTGCATTGTTATTCTCCGAGAGGTCCCTGAGGCTACTCCTATTGTGGTACGTCTTTCTCCCGCAATACTCCAAACTGTCTTGCTCATAACATGTTTTTAATAACAACTTTTATTTATTTTTTAAGGAGGTTGAATCGCTGTTCAAGTGTGACAAATTGCCCAAATTTGTCAATTGTGAGTTCGCTTATAATGATAACTGGTTCATCACCTTTGAGTCAGAAGCAGACGCACAACTGGTAAACCTGGCTCTTTTTTTTGTGGTTGTTTGCTTTGAATACCTGAATCGTCTGGCAGGGGTTGTTCTCATTGTTTGGCTTTGATCTGTTTTTAGGCATATCAGTATCTCAGAGAGGAAGTGAAGACATTTCAAGGAAAGCCCATAAAGGTAAAGCTCAGCAAAGTCACTCTTTGGGGAAAAACACTAGTTTAGAGTCACTGAAGTTCTTGCTACAGGTATTTATTGTTAAATGGGGTGTTGACCGAAACGGACATTGACCGGACGTTACTGTGGACGCATTATAAATATAAGAGGTGTTTTTACACGAAAACTGTGTGCAAATTATACAAAATGCGTCAGAAATGCTACTAAAACACGAGTGGAAGCCTAAGCTGGGGACTGCGGTAGCCTAGTGGTTAAGGTACTAGACATGGACCTGATGGACCAGGGTTCAAATCCCACCGCTGCCACAGTTGGGTCCTTAAGAAAGGTCTCATTGCTTGAATTGTAGAATGTATGTGTTATAAGTTGCTTTGGGTAATGAAGTCTGCTAAATGCCATAAATGTTAAAAAAAAAATTTCTTTCTCTCTCCCAGTTGTAAAGTAACCTTAGATACTAGAAAGGCATTATGTTCAATTCAATTCAATTCAAGTTTATTTATATAGCGCGTTTTACAACATGGCATTGTCTCAAAGCAGCTTCACAATGTTACACTGTCTTAAAAGGCCAATCCCAAGTTGAGCAAGCCTAGGGCGACAGTGGCAAGAAAAAACTTCCTAAAATGGTAGGAAGAAACCTTGTTAGGACCAAGACTCAACAGGGGACTCATCCTCCATGGGTGGTCTAGATGCTAACTTAATAAACACCAAAATTATATCAAATTACAGCTAAACCAGGTCAATAAATAACAGACTAATAATATATAAATGTAACCTTTATTATAAACTGTTAAAGAAATGTTAAACCTTTTTATTTTTATTGGTTTATTGTAGGGCTGCAACTAACGATTATTTTAATATTCAATTAATCGGTAGTTTTTTTTTTTTATTAATCGATGAATCGGATATTTAAATAAATAAATAAAATAAATAAATATTTTTAAGTAGAAGTGCAAAAGCTAAGAGGTACGTACACATTGGCACAATACGTAACAGTGTGTAAATACCTAATTACACAAATTTGTGTAGTTCGAATATGTTAGCTTAATACCTGTCTAAATACAATTCATCCTGCCTATACAGGGCAGTGTCTTCATTTATACTCTGTCAGGAAATTAAAACTTAAACTTAATCATTAATTACCAAAACTGTGTACAAGTTATATTTATTTATAAAGCACATAAACACTGCTGAAGCTAATTACACTTAAATTAAAAGTAACACACACTGCCATTATCCAGTTAACAAGTAAAAAACAGCATAAACCGTGTTATGCCAGGTCTGTGTGTGTGTGTTTGTGTTTGTGTGTGTACCGTTACGTTTCCCCACTTCAAAACTCTACTGTAGTGACTCTTACCCTGCTGTTGAGCTCCCTTCATCCTCATCAGTTACTCCAACATGTTTCCGTTTAAGGTTCTGTATCATCACCGTTTGCTCCCATGCCAAGTCAAATCACTTTTGCAAAATGTGCATGTTACACTTTTTTTAGTTGTGTGAAGCGTGAAGTTCTTCCACACTTTTGAAGATTTAAGCCGAACCTTCTTCTCTGGGTCGGTCGTGTTTCTTTAAGAAATACATTCTACAAATGTTAAACTTATTTAGAAATTTGCGTGTCGCTCCGTTCAAGTCGTTCTTATTTATTTTTGCCAGCGTTGATGAAGCGCCGCAGGTGACGTAAGTGGGTATGTAAAGGCGAGTAAGACATAAATCATGACACCAACAGGTTTAATAATCGATTTTATCGATTCGTTGATGTTTATTGTTTTATTTACAATAATGACCCTCTAGACGACCCTGTCTAAGGGAAGGCCGTCTCACTTAACAGGACTGTATGATGGACCTAATACTTTGACGATATTATGAACAACACAGAAGATCTGATGAAACGGTGATCCAACAAGCAAATAGTTTATATATTTAAGGTGAAAGGTAACGTACAGCACAAGCGAGGGGTGCGCAAACAAACGGGTACTATTTGCAATAGAACAGGTACATACACTTTACAGCTTGTTCACACAATCACAAGTAACCTGGACATAAAAAGGCTCTAAATACATCAACCGAGTTGTAGAACACTATCTAGCCCAAACTTGATATAACGAGCAAGTGATGACATGATGGGTAAGGTAGTAAGTTACAAACACATGTAAGACGGACTCCTGCTCCTAAACTCTCACATCTGCTGCATTGTTTGGGTGTTTACTGACGCTACATCCAGATTTAAAAAGACCAATTTTTATTTGCTAGGCCCAGTCGTCAAAGTGGTCCCTGTTTAGCTGGTCGTTACACAATGCATAACTATATCGTGTTAAATCAAACCACTAAATTGACTTAAAATACTACGACATTATTTGTTAAAACTTTTACTGTTAATTTAATCATTTATTCTTCACAAAGTCCTATTTCAAGACTATTTTTCAATTCCCGTCCCTCAACGCTCCCTAACCTTTGTAATCAGAGGCACACTTAACCTGTTATTCTATTTAGTAGAGCAAATATTTGCATTGTGTTTTTATGTTGCAAGCCAGGCATTAATTGTAGCAGTAAGCTGAGCTCCAAGGCCTCCACCTACTCAAAATATAAAGACACGTCTTGCAGTTCAAAAGAACAGTTGGATGAAATAAAAAGTGTATATATAAGACCAAAATAGTTATGCTTGGCCTTAAACTTAAATTTAAGTTGAGTGTGAAATCACAATGTATTTGTGTGCGTGCTTTTTTTATTTTTTTGTTTTTTTTTTATACCAGACTTTTTTTTATTGCTTGTTTTGCGGATCCGCCAGCGATCATATTTGAAGAATACAAAAATCAGCAACAATGGTTAATATTAAAAAATATATATATATAAAAAAAAAAATATATATATATATATATATATATTATATATTATATATTTAAAAAAAATAAAAAAAATATGATATATATGATGAATTTTTTCCCAGATTCACTTTAATTAAATTTTAGGTTAAATAAATTTTATTTTTAAATTCACATTTTATTTTTATTTCTTCCGCCTTCCTTGTATTGATTCCACATAGTCCGCGAGAAATTGAAAAGTGCTGAAAAATAAAGATTTATTTTACATTTTTTTTCCTCCCTCCTCAGTAGATTCTTAAGTAGGGACATCCGAGAAACAAGCAATTAAAGTCTGGCCTTATCGATACCTCACACGTCTCTGAAAAATATAATAAATATTGACACGACTGTATTTCCACTGTCCACAAACTAAACATACCAACACAAGAAAGTCAGGGGAAATAAACAGCAATTTTAAATTACGTTCTGTATTTATTTTTACTATAAAAATGATCTTTCCGTCATTTGTCAGACTTTTTTCACTTTCTCTTCTGCCCCGACCCAGCCTCACACCCCTCCATGCAATTTTTTAGCAGCAATGCCACCATCTCAGTTGTGACTCGAACCAATTTTGCAGGGTTTAATTCAACACACTGATTTGTTTGATTTCATCCAAAGCTGTAGTAGCGAAGGCTGCTTCTGACTTTAATATGCCGATAGACTTCCCTCTGTGAACTGGCACAATAATTGGAAGCGCAGATTGTTCTTTTCGGGTTTGAGGTTGTTATAATAATTGATATTAGCTTGAGTTGAGAACAAGATGCAGGTAGTGGTGAGTGAGGACCCTGTTTAAATACCTTACTTGCGCTTCCAGAGAGCATGGTGGCTCGGTGGGTAGCACTGCTGCTTCACAGCAAGAAGGTCCCGAGTTCAGTCCCACAGTGGAGCGGCCTGGGTCCTTTCTGTGTGAAGTCTGCATGTCCTCCCTGTGTCTGTGTGGGTTTACTTCGGGTACTCTGGTTTCCTCCCACAGTACAAAGACATGCGTGCTAGGTTAATTGGTTTCTCTAAATTGGCATTGACTTGTGTGTGTCTATGACGACAAGCGATGATATACGTCGGTCAAAGTATTGCCTCATCGTGTCTTCTTGGGTATGAGCTGAAAGAAGAAGATATTAAAAAAGAAGATATTAAAGTTTATTTGATCCATTTTATCCACTTTACCCACACCTGGATAGGATTACTCTGAAATGGATTACTATCTGTTGCAAATATGATCACTCTATGTGAGAACTAGCAAAACAATATTTTGATGCAATTTAACTGAGCCATTACTGAGTGTCATTTGTTTCTGTACAGCACAACAAGATGTGTCAAAGCACGCATAACTGAAACAGTCATTTAATCTAATGAATCATTGGAATAATATGATTATTATTAAGACAGAAAAAGCTAAACTCTATATTGCCTCTAAAGTTAACAATACCTGTGTTCTTTAGCAATATACTGTAGTTTCATCATAAACCTGCTAAAAAAATAGCCCAGCAGGCACGGTTTAGCTAATTACCAGCCTGGTAAAGCTAGTCAGATGGGTTTGGTTGACTAATTTTAGACACACACCAACTGAATGATAAAAAAAAAAAAGAATTGTAGTGAGTTCATAAAATAAACATGTAAAATTCTTATTTTTGTTTGTTTTGATCCTAATTTTGATGTTACAAATTTTGTTAAATATACAAATATAGTAATTACTGTATTATACTGTACAGTATTGCATTAAAGCTTGTAATATTGTGTTTTAATGCATGTTAAAAATAACTAAAGTACAGTAAGACATGACTGACTATATACATTTGTGGGAATGTATAGTGGGAGCTTTTAATTTCTAATCTAAAAATAAAAGCCCTTCTAAGATTTTTGTACTTTTAAAAAGATAAGTCTAGCTACCATATAGAACTCTCAGGATGAACCTGAACCACGATTCAGTTACTAGTTACTATAAAACAAAATGTAAGTGATTTTATGTGCATTTTATTAATTGTACCGGTAATTCTCCCGGGCTGCACTAGCAAACTGGTAGTGCAAATAATTGGTCTACACCACACTTCCCAACGGACTGGACAGATAATAATCGGTCTGTGCTGGACCGTGCCATCAAGGGGATGCAAAGGTAATTGGGCTGGGCCCCCGAGGTTAGCCCTGTTCTGGTTCCTATATAAATCTCATTTCATTAGGCTGATTTCATACACAAACACGGACGCTGCCTATTTGTTTCATTGTCCTTTGTCTGTTCTGACAATTGCACATCCTCCTTTGTCTATCTTCACATTTGTTTATACATGCATAAAATACTAAACAATGTTGACTGAGAACAACCAACATTTTTCACCTGTTGCAGTTTCTGCAAGTAAAACAAGGTGAACCACTTAACGTACAGACCCAGTTCAAACACTGTTGCATAGATAATCATAGTGTGGTGTACTTTCTATTTTTTTTAGTCAATACAATTTCCAATTTTTAAGTTAAATTTAAGTTTAAAAATAAAAATCTTTCATACAAATGCATTTCAAATTTCAACTGACAATCTAAATTGGAACTGAAATCGATGAGCACTCTTTTGGTACATCTTCTATTACACAAACACACAAGCACAACTCCCGAGACACACCAGACATGCAGTCAAAAGTATAGCATTAGGACACAAAGCCGCAAATGGCCAAAAGTATTAGTACACAAGCCACATTCTTTCCGTTTGCAAGATGTCAAGCACTGTTGTAGTTCCTTCAGGAAATGCATGTCTAGTTTTTATTGAAAACTCTTGTGGAGCCATGTTTTCTTTAATTAGTCTGAGCTTGACTAATTGCAGTGCATTTTTTAAAGCTTAATCTGATGTTTCTAGAAAAGCTAATTAAAAGGTTATTCCCCAATTCCTTGTGCTTAAATTAAAAAGAAAATATGCTGTTAATTAAAATGATTCAATTTGATACCAACAAGATTAGTCTGGTATATCTGAAAGATTTTCATAAGGCACCTTTCAAGTGCCTCCAAATAGTTTTTTAAAAGGGTGTTGAAAATAATGCAGTTCGAGGTAAACCATTACAAACATAAGATTTTAACACGATTTTATTATTTTCAGAGAGATAAAACTATATGAGGGTAGCAGAGTTTGAACCAACAGAACAGCAATACAAACAAGGCAGATGATGAGATGAAGTTCAGAAGATACATCAAATAACCCTCAAAACTACAAACATATTAAAACCATATTTTAAAAAGTAAGAAAAGAAAAGAAACCTGGCATAAATGCTGGGTCTGAACATTACTCACTGACATTTAGAAATGTTGTTTTTACCTGTCTTCAGCTTTCAAGTTATTGTATTGTTTTAAAAATAAGTAATTATAATTTCACGTCTTAACTGTAGCCTTATTTATAACTGTATGAAAGCCACTGGGTGACTAGCAAAATATCTACATACATATGTTTTGCTGATTTAATTATGAGGAAGCAAACACTAATCTGCCAGGTACTTGTGGTACAAAGTAGAAATAACAGCAGATCTGGTCTGGAAATGACAGGATGAGTCAGCTCTTCAACTGCAGCTCACAAGTTATTTCCTTATAACAGCACAGTTCTTTGGGCATTAGTTCTTACACACAATATATATTTGAAGTAGATGAACTCAGATGGAAAATAAGTGAAGCTTAGGAAACAAATATTCAGAAATTGAGTGACATTGCTTAAAATAATGGGTTAAAATAGCAGGTGATTTGATACGAAATGCAGAGACAACTGAAAGGAAGCAATACACTGGTGGTGGCAGAATGTAGGGTAAGGGGAATGTAAGAGTGCGAGAAAATAACAAAATGTTCATATCTGAATAAACGTAAAATACTGTGTCAAAGTCTATCAATAATTTTAACGGCAATAAATATTATAACATAAAACACCACTTGTGTCCTTTCCTCTCCTGCAGCTATCAGCACCATGGTATTCATGTAAAATGGCCATGATTCCAGGGAAATCCAGAGGCCATGATTTCACATAAAATTATTTAATGATCTCCAGAAACATTAGACAAGCGATCTGGAATCACTGATCACGTGATGTATCAATAACAACACGGTTTCCTATATTTCATAACAAAAAGCAAATAAAACTGGAAAAAACAAAAATCAGCGTGCTCAAAATGTGTTTAAGCATGGCCAAGAATTTTGGTTTGGTGCATTCCTACAGTCAAGGAGGTAAAATTATGTTGAAAAAAAAAAAAGAACATAGAAAATGCATACACCTGCAAATCGTGTCTGCACTGAGACCTCTGGAAACAAATAAAATAAATTTATGAAGGATCATAAATTATTGATCAAATATTTTAGCCAACCAGAGTAGCCTAAATTAGTATCAGTATTCGCTGTTGAATGGTTTACTCCTGAAGTCCAGAATATTAACATACACTATTCATACCATCAAAGACAGTTTGTTTAGTGTAATCCATGCTAACCAACCGGACAAGCTTCAGTCTAAAATCTAACACTGTGTTGGAAATTATAACTTGTAATTACTTACTTGTAATTACTTGTAATTTAGCATGTTTGCTTGCAATTTGTAAGAACTAAAAACGTGTCTCTTGTGCCATTAGTGTTTGCGAGATCGGTGGCTCCGCCCTTTGCTAGTAGAGCGACTTGTGCTCGTCCCACTGCTACTGCTGCTGCTGCTCCGCCCATGGCTGTATCTATGGTTCCTCTCACTTATCCTATGACTTCGGCTATGGTGTCTTTCAGTTTGACTTCTCCTGTAACAGTGATGGCTTCGTTCACGACTGCTCCGCCTGTTGCGGCTACGTCTTTGCCCACTTGCACTTCGACTGCGGCTCCTCCTAGAATGCAAACACCCTTTCCTGCCCTCTCTCTGATCACTTCGCTTGTGATTGGTTTCTTTTGTTTTTCTTTGTTGCTCCTCTTCCCTTTTTGTGTTTTCCCCCTTCATGTCAACAGCACTCACTCCATTCAACACTGCCTTTTTTACACTTTCAGTGCTAGGCCCCACCCCAGTTTGTACTTCAGCATTAGACTCCATGCCCTGGTCTGTCCTTTTTTTCAGCAGGTTCCCTAGCAGTCGGTCTCTCAGCTCTTGCTCCTTCCTCTGGAGTTCCAGAGCCCGAGCCTTTTCATCCTCCACACGCTGAAGCTCTACCTCCCGTTTTCGTCGAAGCTCTGCCTCCTGCTGACGCAAAACCTCTGCCTCCTTCTGCAAACGAGCATGTTCAGCCTCTTCTTGCTCCACCTGCTGCTGTTTCAGGGCCTGACAATGATACAAAACTATTGAATCGTTCAAACAGACTGGTCATTAATACTACAAACTGAAAAGAAATGTTAATATTTCCTGGGATTGATGATAATTTGGCAGTGTATATTTTCGGTCTAATGTATTCAACTGGCGTTTAAAGCCATCTTTCTCAACTACCTGAATTGTTGGTGTCTTTGGACACACATATTTGGTGACAGTGTTTGTTATATCTTGCAATCTAGTGCTTTTCTTGTCATAAAGCATTTTTCTGCAAAATGATTTCTCAGAATAAAGTTTGCTGAGCACAATTTAATGCTGTTACCTTCGTTAGTTTAAGCCTGTAGTGAACAGCTGACCTGAAAGTTATCCTGCCATAATTTTAATTTTCTGCACAATTTAGTTTGCAGATGGTGAAATAAGTTATTTATTAACTTCTGGGCTGTTCTTAATAACAACCGATTTCCAACATAGCTTGCCATATTTAGACCAACAGCCATCTTTTCAAAAGCCAAACCAATGTTTAGCCCATTCCTCCATATAGAGCGATTTCAACTCTGGGACTGACTTCTCAAATTTTCCTAACATCACTGAAAATGTGCTACAGACAAATCTGAAATGGCCAGAAATGACAGATTATAACCTAAAAGCAATGTTTCCAGCAAACTGTCCAAATCATGTCATAAGAAATTCCACCTGATGCGAAAGCCATGGGGTTACTACCCTTTGTTTGTTTATGAGAACGTTGACTTACAACTAAAATGCATTAGTTAAGTGCTGAACAGTAGTTTAGAAACACTTTTTTATACTATAGTTTATATTCACATGGCTACATATTCAGGAATTAGCCTATGCATACTTTTTATTGCAACTTTTCATAATGAACGAGAATTATTTCTTAATGAGGTGCATGGCTTACCTTGGCTCTGCTCAGCAGCTCGGCAATTAGTCGAATCGACTGGAGGTTTCGTTGTGCAAGCAACAGCTTTCTTTCCTCTAAAGCAATTTTCAGGTGAAGTTTCTTCTGCTCTTCCTCCTGCTGCTTCTTCACTTTCTTTTGGATCTTCTTCTCCTCCCGTACCCTTAGCTTCTGCTCACGTTTTCGCAACTTTTCTTCCCGTCTCCTTTCCTTCTCCTTCTCCTCCATCTCACGCTGCCTTCTGCAAGGTGTGTTTACAGTAATGTTTACAAGTTTGGGAACATTCTACAGTTTTCTACACTGCTCACAAAAATTAAAACGACAATTTTAGATTTGGTAATTTCTTTAATTAGATCCATAGTTACACATTTGAGCGTGGCAAAAGTATGTGAATCTTTGCTTTTGGTATATTCTGTGATATTCTGTCCTGCAATAACAGCACCTAAATATTTCCAGTAACTGCTGATTGATTGATTCCTGCCCATCAGTTTGGTGAAATATCGAAATATACTATCACACCCAACTACCTCCACGACATTTCTATTCACATAAGGGCAGGACTTTGATTTGGCCAGTCGAAATCATCAATTAACAGTTTGAATTTTCTGTTGGTACAAGACATGTGCTTAAGGTCACCGTCTTGCTGAATTCACAAAATTCAGTTCATGACTACGTGTTCTGACATTTTCCTCAATGAATGAACAACCAAATACAATATTTTTGTCTCATTAGGTTATCTTTATCTACTTTAAGGAGGTGTATGAAAATGTGCTGCTGTTTTGGGTGATACTTATGCAGAAAATTCTATAGCGTTCACAAACTTTCAAGTATCATTCCAAATGCTCAACCCGGTTTAGGTCAGGACACTGTGGAGGACGGTGGACCTTCATCGGTGCTTAAGTACGGTAGTTTTACTAGTGGTCCCAGAAGCTATATTCATGACAGACACATGTTTACATAAACACACGAGTCATGGGCCAAAGCAGAATGAACAATTAACCATACGCATGTCCTTGGAATGTAAAATTAAACCGTAGTACCTAAAGTAAACCCATGTGGACACAGAGAGTACCACCCACCCACACACACACACACACCCACCCACACCCACAGGCACACTTTAACCCCCTTAATACCAACTAAGTACTGATTAAACGCTGCTGCATACCCAAGTATCATTGCTGACCATTTCCGATTGCTTTCAGCAGAATAATGCAGCATGTCAAAAAGCCCAAATATTGTAAATTTAGTTTCTGAAAAGTAAGATTGAGCTCAATGTACTTAAAAGGTCTCCACAGTCACCAAATCTCAAACAAATAGATCCCCTTTGCGATGTGGTAGAACTGCAGAAACTGTGTGATGCTCATGTCAATATGGACAAATATTTCCAGCACTTTGTTTGCTGCTTGTCCAATCCAGTACTCGTAAGGTTCCTAATGTATCTAATAAAGTTCACAGTGAGTGTATACAGATCTACACCATTAGATATGGCTAGAAAGAAAACATGACGGTTTACAATACTTTCAAAATGGTAACTGAAAATGATTGAAATGTAGAAGAAATGCACGTGTGAAGCACTGTTACGTGCAAAGACACGTATTTCTGTGTTTTTTGGCTATATGTAACGATTGCTGTTTCATAGCTGTGACTAGTAGGGTGGCTGGTCGTATTGTATGAATGAAGAAACATCATTGGTGGCATGACGATCGATTCGCTGCCACAATTCCCGTAGTCTGCGGCGTCCAATGAGGTTCGTCGAGGGGAGGGGTTTCAACATCCGGGTGATCGCGCATGCCGGAAAACAGAAGCGTTAAAAGTGGCTCCAAGGGAGTCAAATGCGGAGCAGACTGAGATTCTCTGGATTAATCGCGGTCTTGCTTCCCGGCTACTCGACCTACTCGTTGCGATTTTGTCTAGAAACCGGATAAGTTTGTGTGTGAGGAGTTGGACAGGTAAGCACGAGCGCGCTCATACATTCCCCACAGTTAGCGAACTTTGTTTACTTGTTTAGACACACCAGGGAAGTAACCAGTGCTACCTCATGTGTTTTGTGTTATTGAGGGAATTGTAGAGTAGTTAGAACCTTTTTGTTTATTTGTTGTGTAGTAGTGATTTTGCCGGAAGTGGGAATATTTTTGAGCGTAGGGAAGACTGTTTTGTTTTAATCTGTTCTTTCCGTTGGCACTGGATAGTCCAACTCCACTGTATTTGTGTATATGTTCTGGCCAAGGTTTTTCTATGTATATATTGGCCAATGTTGCTGCATATTTGTGTTTGGTATCGTTGTACTACTTGATAAGAGTTTAGTAAACACGTACCTTGTGACATACTTCTACCCTCTCTTGTGTCTGACTCCCAGCACTTACACCCAAGATCATTACAGAACCACCACCCAATACAAACCTCAGTAGGACACTGCAGAGGCTTGTAACACCAGTGTAGAGACGACAGAACAGGACTGATATGATCACATATTCTAGTTCTAGTTAGCATTCAAGCTGGTGCATTCTGAACTAACTGAAGTTTCTTTATGGATTTACTAGAGCATCCAGTGAGTGAATCATTACAGCAATCCAACCTTAATGTTATAAATGCATGAACCAGTTTTTCAGCATATTGAAAACAGAAGATCTAAGTTCTAAGTTTAGCTATATTGGGTAACTGAAAAAGCAATTTGTGTGAAGGGTACTAATGTGCACATCAAGGCATAGATCTGAATCAAATGTGACAAATAAGTTTTTACAGGTGGACTGGGTGTTACAAAACAGCCATCTAGAGTTAGGATAGATGTATTTAACCTGTCTCTCATAGCCTTAAGCCAAACTAATAAAACATCAGTGTTATTTTAATTAGGTAAAGTAAAATTAAATGATATCTTAAATTTCATTTCTTTTACACACTCCTCACTTTTGTTGTTTATAATTCCATCATTAGGATAAACTGAAGTTTATTTGCATAAACAAACTGATATATGAATTCTAGTCTGCTCAAATTCCAAAAAGGTAATCTGCACCAAGGTTCTGTGGTTCTCAGCAAGACTGAATGTTATGTTGTTGGTCTCCTCTCTTACCCAAATACTCTTTACAAATTGTTTAGTTTGGTGAGGTGGCCAGCTCTTAAAATAATCCTGGTTGTTCGAAACTTTTAGCGTTTAAGAATTTTGGAGGCCATTGTGTTGTTTATTTCTTTATCTTTTTTCTAACCTATTCAATTCAATTTCAATTCAATTTTATTTATATAGCGCTTTTTACAAAGGTGCATTGTCTCGAAGCAGCTTTACAATATTACATTATCTAAAAAAAGCCAATTCCAAGTTGAGCAAGCCTAGGGCAACAGTAGAAAGAAAAATATATATTATATAATATTAATTAATATTAAATAATATTAAATATTAAATTAAATATTAAATAATATTATATCAAAATTAGGTAAATAATGTAAATAAATAACAAATTAATAATAAAATTTAAATTAGTAATACAATAAATAAACTAAATTATAAAACAACTAGATTATAAAATGAGACCTCAGTGGGAGGTCCTTGGAGGCACATCTTGTCCTAATGTCCAACCGATGGAGGGAGTTACTGCACTCTGGTGCGACTGGTTTCTGTTGAAGGAGACCAGCAGAGCGACGCCGAACTGGAAGAACCTCCAAGCACGTGGTTTCGGACCTGGCCTTGAAACATCAGCTCTGAGAGAAAAGAGAAAATGTAGTTATTCATGGGTTAGGAGCACAGAGTCTATTATCCATTACTGATGCCTTGTGCAGCATGAAAACTTTGGCAGCACTAAATATAGCAGCATAACTAAAGGGAGAGAACCAGACGTTAACACAGCTAAGAGGCAAGAGCCAACGTGAGCCATGCATCATAGTCTAAATCTAACTAAAAGCCTGAGTAAATAAGAATGTTTTTAGCCTAGACTTAAAAATTTGGAGAGTTTCTGAATCTCTAACTAAAGTGGGAAGTTTATTCCATAGTTGGGGGGCCAAGTGCCAGTTCATGCAAGAGCCTCAAAGCCGTGCTGCTTCACAATGGGAACAAGTATCCGTCTCTTCCTGTAGCTCACTCGG
>JAUZSU010125366.1:0-17536 GCA_034780255.1 Parotocinclus maculicauda | reverse complement strand
GGAATAAGGCTGTAACGTAACAAAATGTGGAAAAAGTGAAGCGCTGTGAATACTTTCCGGATGCACTGTATATATGCCAGAATTCTGGTTGTTGATGTATTACTGAGTAATCTTATCCAAATGAATTTAGATCTGAAAATAGATCTACAACATGCTCACCAGCTGAGTCGACTGGGACACATCTTTCAACCCATCAGTCCATCAACACAGGAACACCAAAAAGATGTATGCTCTCCATGTTCGGTTCTCTTTGTACGTACACCATTGACTGATCCTCCAACTACCTTTCAGTCACATTGCTGAGTTCCTGAATTCACTGAGTCATTGCTGAGTTCCTGAACTCCTTATGGGTCTTTTGATTCTGCCCATGCTATCCAAAATTGCTTGGATTAAAAGACTGTATCACTTGTAAAACATTATGAATAAAAGCGTCTGCTAAAAGACTAAATGTGAATGAAAGTATACACTAAAAGCGAGTCTCCTTTTGGATCTGTAAGTATGCCTAGCCCCTTTTAGGGGTGATCAAGCAACCCTAAATTGAGTGCCAGCACCCCTAAAAATAGTAATAAGTCATTTTTGTTGTTTTTGTTTTTATAAATGGAATCCTGCTAAGATAAAAAAAAATGTTAAAACCATAGAAATGTCATGGTTTATACATGCTATTTTAACATAAAAAATACAGAAATACAGTCTTGGCAAAACACATTTTCTCAAATTTTACATAAAATTAGCAGTGAAAGTGTCACTGCTTCAGCAAATATTGTATGGCTCCTTCACAACACAACAAAAATAGTTGTAATGATTTATCAAATGTGCTGAAAAAGGTGGTGGTTGCAACCTTTCATCTTTGGGTAAGGTGCGAACATGTAGAGCAATAAATCGGGTCACCAAGATTGCTCCTTCACCATGGATAATTCCTATTTTACATTCTCTCCTCTGGAAAACGCTGCAAGGTTCACAAAAACAAAACAAACAGACACTTGCACAGCTATTCTCAAGTGCCATTTCCCTTTATAAACCAGTAAACAAAAAAAAAACATGAATTTATATTTTATACTTTAAATTTAAATGATCATATATACTACAGACACTTGGTATATACAATCTACTAATGTTTGCATGTCTTGCACACAGTACAAATTTGCAACATTTTCATTTTACTTCCCCTTTGCCTCATATATATTAATGTTGTTGCTTGTGCATAGACTGTACATTTTGTAGTGTGATTCCAAACCAACAGAAAAGCTAAAATACTAAGTTAATTTTGGTAACAAAGTATTTGTATTTTTTAGGAAACTGTGCTTGACCAAATTATTTCTGTAACTTCATACTTCAACTTCACATGTTTTTCAACTTCAAACTAAATTTCAAAAGAAAAATTGGTAATGGAATGCCATATCGGGGGCGCGTATACATCAAACGCGCAGCCGCGTGGCCACTCTGCCGGGGCATGTCTCATTACGAGAAGAACACAAAAAGCCGAAGCGCCAGAGGGCGAGCGTGAGCTTGGGCGCATGTGTGGCGTGAAGAAGCCAAGCCGGGGCGCGTCCCATTTAGGACGAGCAGCCGGCTGGAGTGAGGCTAGTTGAGTACCGATGACGGAGGAGAATGAGCTCAGGCGTGCGAGGAGCGCACGAGTACGGGACGGGAGGCCCTCAAAGTGCCCCTAACATACTAAATACCTCGGGGGTTCCCCCCCATACGTGTCCATCAGCACTGAAAGCCCCCGGACGTTACCACTATTCCTAAAAGTGCGCGCTAGGGCGCGAGCGCGCCAGTGGTCGGGCACGCGTATAGAATGGATGACAATGACCCGTCCATGAACAGCGCTGAAACCCATGCCTAAATAGCACGAGAAGCAGCTGTATGGAATCAGGTCGCAGATTGGATATGGGATATGAGCCGCCTCACCGATAGCTCTGTAATGGTGACCGGCGAGGACAGTCAAACGCTTCAGCGGAGAAGGTAGGAACCCTAACATAGAGTAGAAGACTGTTTAAAAGAGGAACTGCAAAAAAATGTTTTTTATTCTGTTTTTGCTGTGATTATCTAAAGATGATAATGTCGTTTGTATGATTTTTGGACAGTTCATGTAATTGTAGTACAAACCGTTGTGTACTCTCAGTGTCATGGATGTGTACTTTTTAACCTCGATAAATGACATTCTGTTTCAAAAACCGAATTATAAAACCCTTTCAAAGAAATATATAAGACATTCTTCAAATACACTGCTCACAATGATTAGGGGATATTTCATTATTTCAGTGAACTATATATTACTTGAGTATTTAAATCAGATTAGTTGTACTTTCACTTAAATAGAGAATTTGACTATTTCTGCCCGCCTCATTGTGCCTTTTTCATCTAACTGCCAATATCTGTATTGTACTGTCAATGTGGATCAGTTTTCAACGTACCGAGAATGAATTCCTGAACTGACAAGTACTGCGAATCAGAAATGATCTAAGCAGATTTAAAAACAAGGCTTCTGAAACCCATTTAATGCAAGTGCACCTTCCCAATGTTTCTGATTCTCCATAGGTCCTTATCCTCAGCTCCTTAGGTCATGCTAGCACAACCTGTGGCCAGTGGAACACAATCTCCAACTACAAATGTGTTAGGAGTTGGTCTTGCTAACACAACAGTGCAAATAAGACAGGAAAAGTGTAGAGGTGCTTTTATTTTGTGTCAATAGCTGCTCTAAGGCATTAAGAGACTGAAACTTCTGTCAAGGATGTGGTCTTAGCTGGGCTATCAGGGCCATCACGTTTTTGATCGCTCACATATAGTATCAATCTGGGGTTTCTGGATTTAATATATCCTACTGCATTGGCTTTAAAGTTAACTCACTCCCTACACGTTTGCTACTGAAATATGCATGTTAAATGTATCTGGTCCAGTTGGATTTTTTTTTAACATTGACCCATTGCTTATTTAAAATGTGTAGTCATTTAGAGAAACATACTCTGCTGAGCATACTGTCACAAAAATGTGAAATATTCACAATTCTAAAACTGTTGCTAGTAATAAAAATTGCCATAGTAGTCTATTGTAGTCTATTGAGCCGATTATAGTATACAATCACCAATGACTTTATTAGGTATACCTACTTCCTCCTTTCTTCCCTCATTTTCCATTGTAGTTCTACAGTACAACTACAAACTATAGTTGATCTGTTTCTCTGCATGCTTTGTAAACCCCCTTTACTATTCTCTGATGGTCAGGACCAGGACCACCACAGGACCAGCACAGATCAGGTACTATTTGGATGGTGGATTATTCTCCGCACTGCAATGACACTGATGTGGTGGTGGTTTGTTAGTGTGTGTTTTGCTGGTATGCATAGTTCAGAGTGGATTAGACACATCTACCACATTGCTCCATCTTGTAGAAGCAACATCAAAGAGAGTACACTCATCTGTCAGTACCTGATCTGTGCTGGTTCTACGGGCGTCCTGACCAATAGAGAAAAGGGGTCATAAAGGGGATGAACAAAGCATGTAGAGATTATTCTGTAGCAATCAAATGCTGTACTTGACAACAAAACTGAACAGGTGAACAGGTTCTTGCAAAGTCACCCAAATTTGTCTTAAATCGTTGACTTATTATTAATTCGTTGACTTATTATTTGAAGAGCTGATAGTGAAATAGAGGTTTGATGTGTCTTAGAGTCTTTAAACTTGGGATTCATACAACTGCATGTTGTAGGTCCTTACATTTAGATATCTGGCACTCCTTGTTGTAGGGAACGGTCTAAACATGTTATAGTAATGACTAATCATTTAAGGAAAAAAACAAGCTAGAGGATAGTTTAAAAGATTTTAAAGATTTGAAACTTGTTTGAGTTTTATATCAAAACACCTTTTCATGATTTTATCTTTGTTTACATAAAGACTGTGAAAGTGAATTTCCATGTTTTTCCAGCTTTTGCCCCCACAAGTTTACTGCAGCAATGAATAGTTTTAAGCAAATGGTGACACAAGACCCAGGAGTGCATTATCGTAGTTCTATTTTCATACTTCTGTTTTCTTAACAGTAATTTGTTGTTTGACCATGTTATGACCATTAAAATCTTTGCAAAAATGCAAAATTTTGCAGTTTGGACCCTGTTGTTTGGACCCTTTTTTTGCTTAGGACTCATGCTGCACCGTGAGGACCATGGGCAACGTTTTCTCCCTACTGTGCACGTGTATATGATTAGGCTGACCCATAAAACATACTTGACTTGACTTGATGATGTATAAAGAAAGACATCTGAATGACCTGGAGTTTCTCCACTATCACATGACTTTAGTTTATGTTGAACAACAGATTACTGTCTACATGGCATAGTATTGTGTCTAGGAGCCTGGGAGGTATGTGTGTGGAAATGATCACCACACTATCTTCACAAAGGAAGCAGTCAGGGATGCGGGTGCTGGAGGTAGATGAGGGTACTGAAACTGAAGAATGATTTACACATGTTTGTAGTGTTTACAGTGTCCTGCTAAGAGCACTTGGCCCAGTTGAAATGTTGAACATGGAGGGTAAGGATGACTCATTTTAATTGACTTTTGTGGGGTTTTCTGGCACAACTTCTGAGTCTTGAGCTTGATTTATAGTCCTTGGATAGCATTAATAAGACATGGATTGAAGTTTATTGCACATGATGATTAATTTTTGACAGAAACTATCAAAGCTACTGGGTAAAGACCAAAGAGTATCTGTTTTCAGAACTAATACATGTATAGGAGTGAGGAGGAGTTTTCTAGTGGTGGTTGCAATTGGCTGAAAGATAAGGATGTTGTGGGGATTAGACAGTAAATTGATTCAAAATTTCTTTATTAGTTATCATTTGTTGTTTGTGATGCAGTAATATGCCACAGGTTTCCTTGTGGGCTCATGATGTTTATAGACATGGCTATGAATGACAGGTGTCCATACCTTCATGCTCAGCCACCATATTTCACAGTTGGTAGAATGGTTGAAATGTTTGGATCCCTTCAAAAATAATTCCATTCACATGTAGGATATATGAAGTCTCATGAAAGCATATTATTAATTTTGTCTTCAGAGGTTTTGTTCTCCTTAAAATAAGTTATTTGTGTTTAGACCCTGACCTTTGATTCTCACAGTTTCTGAATGGCAGCCCTGCCGTGAAAGACTGAGTCATAAAAGTGCTCATTCAATTTTCTGTGGATATTTTTATGACTGTATATGCCCTGGTCTTGAAGCATTTCTGTTAGTGAGTGTTGTTTTGTGCATGTACGTTTTAAACTCAAGAATTAAGGTAATGGATTCATAATATTCTAAATGACTTGATACTAACAGAAAACTTTTATGCCTTATTTTATTTTAGACACTGGGTCTTGCCACCAGAGTGCCCAAAAGTGAAAAGGCTCTCAGATGTTATTTTTAGGTGGTGTACTTGGTGAAAGATCACTGACTACTAAACATGCTTCTATGATGCACTCAAAGTAGCAAATTTGTTGTCATGGCGGCCATTACGTGTCCTGCCATTGGCAGCCAGCAACCGCCGCCTTTGCTTACAGTGGCGTCGTGAACGAGAAAACCGAACTGCTACTGACTGAACCCATATCGTCTTTAGTTCTTTTTGGGATCTGACGAGGGTCAGCTTTGAGTATGGAGACCTTGTGGTCTGTGCTTCAATAATGCCTTTGCTGTGGAGCAACACACTGCCCCAATGGCTGATGTGATGATCTATGTCCCGTTACATATGACAATCTGTCACCTCTAGTGGTGAGATGTGATGGGACACTAACAACTTAGCATAACTTGTTTTCTCTCTTGGTGGGACTTACAACTGACACTTTCGGCAGGGAGATGATTACCCACACGTAGTAAGGGTTTCCCAGGAATGTCTCCACCAGATTGTAACAATTCCTTGGCCTTCCTGGTCACCAGATTTATTACCAATCAAGCATTGATCACACCAGCTGGAATGCCAGATTTAGCAATTTACTAGTGTGGAGGCTGTACAGGCACAGCTGCAGGACAAATCTGAGGGAAGGATGGGCCACAGGATACCATAAGAAACCTGTAGACCTCCAATGCCCAACTATATATCATCTTGCATCCAGGCTGGTGGTGTTCCAACAGGGTAACTAGTGCCTCCTTTCAATTGTACAGTTTTGTTAATTAACCCTGTTTTCCTTTGAAGCACCTGTAAGTAATTCAGTTGTTAAATATAACAAGGATACAAAATTATCTTATCTCCAAAACCCTCTCCTGTGTGTTATGGAATTATCTTAGTTGTATGTGAATTAAAGTACATATCAACAATCATGAGAAAAAAAACATTTTGTATGTGTATTTATCAATATAAATGTATAATGTAATAGCTAGAACACGCTAGTAATGGACATACATAAACATATCATGATTGTAAAGAAATATTAATAACCTGATATATGGATCATTAACAGAGTACTGTGCCTTTGGGCCCTCATAAAAAAATGTACCTTTTCATTTTTATTTTGAATTTATTTTTTACTATTTGACATATTTATAAGACTGTAGTTTACACAGAAAACATATTTGCACAGCTTAATCACCTTTTATTATGCAACCACAAGTCAACATTTTCTGATGCAACCACCAGTTAGGTCCACTCTGTCATGGACATAAACAATACATATAAATTATGTCTCTAAAACACTGTCGAGTTATTTTCGTAGAGATAATGCTTCCCATTTTCAATAGAAATTCTCCAATCCCCCCAAAACTTTCCTTAGTTCTGTATTTTGGTGTACAAATGTTTGTTTTCTCACTATATGCTTGTCAAAGATGCATTCTTTTTCTCAAACAAACAAAAAAATACTGGAATAAAACTACTAAACCCATTGTTCGGAATAATAAATTAGTTACAATAATCTGCTCTCCTGTTAAGAATTATGGAATTATTTTTAAGAACATGAGGATGACAGGGTGTACCTTTTTGTCCTTATTGGACAATAAGGTAAAAGGTAAGACTAATTAAGTTAGATATTTACCTTATGCATGCAAAAATACACAGTCCTGATTTCATAAGAACATATTATAGAAATTTCAATATAAAGTAAAACAATTTAGGGGTCATTCTTCTGCTGACAAAATGTATTCCTCAGTGTGTGTGACTGAACGTGTCATACTTATTTTTAAGTGCTTTTGCAGCATATAAGTGATTGGAAATAAACATGTTTTTAAACCATATTCAAAATACACCAAAATACGTTGCCTCTTTTAACATAACTATTTTTTTTTTCAATTCCAAATCAGAAAAACTTGGGATGTATAAAAAATGGAAATTAAAACAATTAATAAAAATAAAAAAAGTTTTACAATACATTTTATTTCATTGCAGACAGTATGAATTCAAGATGTTTCATGTTTTCACCCTTCATCTTTAATTTCATTTGTCAATTCAATTTGTCAATAAACACTAATTCCTACATTCAGGCTTGCAACATATTTCAAAAAAGTTGAGATCAGACAGTTTAAGGTTAGTAATAAAAAATAAAAATAATTAAGTTAAAAATAATTATTTCAAATGAGATGCCAACAGGTGACTATAATCATGATTTGCTTTTGTGGGCAGAATATCTCCAGTTTATCCACAAATGTGTAAGAACATGATTAAAACATCTAAAATCAATGTCTAAAATCAAATGGATGTTTAATCATGTCGGGGTGGACGTCTTTAGCTTGGTCCGAGCTAAGGATGGCGACAATATGATAAATATTATATATATTTTTTTTTTCTGAACATGCAGTAGTTGTCTTCTGTCCTTTAAATATAAAGGTGTTTGATGGTTGTGATGTCACCAATGTTAAAGGTCACTTTCTTAGAGGGGCAGTTATTCCAAGATGACAGGGCGGACAGCAAATTTTTGGACATGTTTACGTACCTTAACATTTTTATGGCAAAATGAATGATAATAATTAAACTGTATTAATTATTAACACCCTAAGAAATATATACTGTACTTTAAAAATGTGTTATTACCTACCTAAAAGTTAACAAGGCAGCACTTTGGGGATGTCAAAATACCCATTTTTACATCAAAGAAAACAGAAAAAGTATTTTAAAGAAAAGCTTAACATTCCTGTATATTTGAAAGTGTGTTTATTCAAAGTAAAACTTAAAAAAAATGAATTTCTTTACAATATTTTTATGAAGTTTAAACAGCTATTTTGTGGACACCAAAGAAATGTTATATTGAAATTGACTATATATCTGTGGAGTCCACAAATAGATCTTGTTGAAAAAAAAAGGAATAAATCATTATCACATAGACTCTGGATACTCACGAAGCTAGTAGTTTCCCTAAACGAAACATACAAGGGTGAGTTTACTTTATCTAAATCATGAGGTAAATTGTGACATATATTTTGGATTATTGTGCATTGGTAATACCCAATCGCTTTTTAGCCTTAGTGTCTTAATTAACTGGGATACTGACTTCCAGGACTTAGTTATTTAGTAGAATCTACACTTCTTCTTTCCACACTATTAATTCCATTAGCTACCACACATACCCATACCACAGAATAATCAGCCTTCATGTGCAACAGTTTTTAATCAATGACCATGTTTAAATCAAAAATATTTTTTTCTGATAGCTTTTATTAAATTTTACACAACCCGCCTTACAAGCTTGTTTCTTTGTTTAACACCGTGCCAGTATTAATGGCTATTCACAACAGGCACAAGCTTCAGCAGTTCCAGCCCTACACATTAAGATCTTTTCTCACTTAAGCTCCACTCCAGTTGTTTCTGTTATCAGTAATGAGTCCCACCAGACCCGGGCCCACCAGAGGGACGTAACTCTCTCCATCCTTCAGTTGTCAGGGGACGATGTGCCTCCAAGGACTTTCCCGCTAAGAATTCAAGATCCTTAAATGTTAGATCCCTAAAATGTCTTTGTGTATCGGACAAAATAACTACAAATATTTTTTTACACAATTTTATTTAATATTTTACTTATCTGTTATTATTTACTTAATTTCTGTTATTTGAACTACAACCATAATTCAAATGAAGTTGGGTACGATGCAAATTGCAAATCCTTTTAAACACATATTTAATTGTATACACCACAAAGGCAGAATATGAAATATTCAAACAGATAAACTTTATTGTTTTTTGCAAATATTCACTCATTTTGAATTTGATGCCTGCAACATGTTCCAAAAGAATTGGGACAAAAACAACAAAATACTGGGAAAGTTAAGGGATGCTTCAAAACACCTGTTTGGAACACCAGTGAGTGTCATGATTTTTGTATAAAGGGGGTGTATCCGAAAGGCTCAGACGTTCACAAGCAAGGATGGGGCGAGGTTCACCACTCATGGATTTCATCATCTACAGTCCATAATATTATCAAAAGATTCAGAGAATCTGGAGAAATTCAGAAGTTTAAAAACCAACATTAAATGCCTGTTACCTTCGATCCTTCAGGTGGTACTGCATTAAAAATGACATAATTCTGTAATGGATATTACCACATGGACTCAGGAACACAGAAAACCATTATCAGTGAACACAGTTCATCTCTCAATCTACAAGTCCAAAGTGAAAGCCATTTGTCAACAACACCATTAAAACACCGCTGGACCTGAGCTCATCTTAGATGGACTGACACAAAGTGGAAAAGTGTCCCGTGGTCCGACGAATCCACATTTCAAGTTGTTTTCAAATTGAAATCATGGATGTCATGTTCTCCGGGCCAAAAAGGAAAAGGACTGTCTCGATTGTTATCAGCACGAAGTTCAAACCAGCATCCCTGATGGTATGGGGGTGTGTAGGTGCCCATGGCATGGGTAAATTGCACATCTGTGAACTCACCATTAATGCTAAAAAGTACATACAGGTTTTTGTTGCAACAAATGCCAACTTGTAGATATTTACTCCATTCACACTGGTGCCATTCCCTCTAGTAATACAGGTCAAATTTAGTAGAAATGATCAAATTTAGACCCCATTTACTTTACTGAGACGACTCCACATATGTCCTGTTTCCAGAATCAAATTACAATTAACTATTGTAAAGGCATTTCAGGTCTCAAAAGCTAAAATTATTTATGTAATTAAATCACATTATTTAATGTTTATTTAACTATACCCCTGCCTTCCAATTGAGGTCTCCAACTCCAGTGTGGCTGGTACATCCTTCTCTGAGATCAAGTAATGCCTTACAATGCCTTATCATGCCTCAGTAATAGCTCAGTGTCTCTCTTACTCCACACACTCACAGCTTCAAAAAATATCTAGGAAAATGTCCCTTTTATGTGCTATTCTTTTGTTGTATCTGGTCTTTGTAAATATGTTTTCCTCATGCACTGGTAATAGATACTCATTTAATACTTGCATTTGCACATACAAATGTTTGTATGTTTTGTACATTGATCTGGATAAGAGTTTTATTGTCTCAAAGCTAATCTGCTAAATTTCAAGGTCAATCCCAAATTAAGCTAGTGCATCGTGACAGTGGCAAGGAAAACTTTATAAACAATATAATGATAAAACCTTGAGAGGATCATGACTCAAAAAGGAGGGCCATGACTCCTTGGGTGGCTTGGTGCCTACTTAAAATCATCACAGCCTTTTTTAAAAGCCTTACCTTTTTTCACGAGAAATAAATCACAATATTTTAGTTGTACTTATACATTACAATTAATAAATAAACTAATCAATGTTTAGATCAACTCATTTGCCATAAATGTGAACTGAAGAAAAGGGAAAATGACAGCACATGGATAGGTTTTCAGTGGAGAGACAGTGAGATAACAAATATTTTGCAATATTTGGGGTGATGTCTCTGTGCAAACAAAAAATTAGAAGGCACACATCACAACCCCTCCATGTTAATAAGCAGTTGAACGCGGCCATAGGAGAAGATGGCTGCAGTGTCAAGGGAAAGGTTGTAGATACAAAAGCTGCAAATCAAAGAAGTGGCCATAGCTCTTTTTAACATGATCATTAAAGAAGTGCCGTTACTGTTTACCAGAGCCATGTAGAGAGAGAGTAGCGTCAACTCCGTTCGTTCCGACGGACAATTTTGTTAAAATAGAATCGTGGAGCCTCTCAATAGTTCATGAAAGTTAGCAGCAAATGATAGCAGCGCTATACAGTTACAGCATAATACACAGTTTGTGATGCTATTTTTTAAGGGTAAATGATCTGGCAGAGGCATAGTCTCGGGGTTAAACCAAAGCACAGTGTAACACACAAGAGACATGTCTAGGAAGGGGACAGGTCTATGGGGGAGGAGACAAAGGTGTTGTGCATGTATTCGACCCAGACTAGCGAAGTGAAACGGGGGCCCCTCTCAGAGACGATGTCCAGAGGGACGACGTGGATCCTGAATACGCTGTCGAGGAAGAGGGTAGCCTTCTTAAAGGCGGTTGGGAGATTGGAGAGGGGGATGAGGCAGATCACTTCGGAGAAGCGGTTGACCAGAATCAGAATCGGAATCTCTTTATTTTGCCAAGTATTGTACACATACAAGGAATTTAACTTGGTGAGAGCACACACGTTGACAAGTAACAAGCACACAAAGGATTAAACAAGGACTACATTAATAGAGAGATTAAAATAATAATAAGTTTTACTTATTAGACCACCATGAGGATTATGGTCATGCCCTGTAACAAAGTTCACCCCGATGTGTAACCATGGTCTGCTGGGGATTTGGTAGAGGTTGCAGGAGGTTAATCTGACCTGGGTGTGTAGTGCTTGGGGATAGGGTCGGTCCTCTGGGTCTCCTCAATGGCTTTGCGGACCTCTCAGGTAATATTGGCTTTGATACAGTGGGGGAAGGGGTGGGTTCATCCATGTCGGGGCGGGCGGGGTCCAAGACCTGGTGAGAGAGAGTGTTTGGCTTCATATTACTGATTCAAAACTGAAATGGCTGAAAAACAGAGCACATCTGGCCTGCCTGGGGTTCAGACTTTTTGCCAGCTTCTTGTGGTCAGTCCATACTATGAAGGAATGGGGGTGCCCACCAAAAAGTGTATCCACATTTCCAGGGTCAATTTACTGCTGGAAGCTTGCGGTCCTCGACGTTGTAGTTGGTTTCGGTGGGGGATAACTGGAGCACTGACCTCTGACTCAAACAAGTCCACTTTCACAATAAATTGGAGTGCAGGGTCAGGTTGAACCAGAACTGGGAGGGAGGCGAACAGTTCCTTCAGATGCCTAAAGGCCTCTTCAGCTTTTGTGAACCAGGAAAAGGGCACGTTAGAGGATGTGAGTTGGGTAAGCAGCATGGCTATTTTGCTGAATCCCAGGATGAATGTCCTGTAAAAATTGGATAACCCCAGAAAGTGCTACAGGTCCTTGCAGTTGGAAGAAGCTGGCCACACCTTGGCTGGGTTTGCTGAAATCCTGCCTGGTTTGATGATGTAACTCAATTCAAGGCGGCATGAAAGCACGTGTCGCATGTGAACGGAACTTTACCTCGAAAAGATGAGAATATCATCTAGGTAGACGAAAACAAACCTGTAAAACAAACAGTATGACCAGGTACTCAAAGTGACCCAAAGGCATATTAAATGCCATCTTCCACTAATCGGCTGCCAGATGTTCACCAGGTGATAATCACTGCATGGGTCAAGCTTGATAAAGATGGTTGTGTCCTGTAAAAGCTCAAACACTGAGTGAAACAATGGTAAGGGATCTTAACAGTGATTTGGTTTAAACCTCAGTAGACCACACATGAATGTACATCATTCTTTACCACAAAGATGAACCCGGCTCCAACTGGGGAGGAAGAAGGGATGATGATTCCAGCCCAGAGGGACTCACAGAGGTAGTCGTTCATATTCTCCTGCTCTGTGTGTGAGAGACTGAAGAGACGGCTGTTGGGGAGGGGTGCTCCCAAGAGTAGGTTGATGGCGCAGTCGCTCTGGACAGGGCTCTGGTCTTGCTGAACGGTTCATTCAGGTTGTGGTATTACCTGAGAACATTGAAGAGGTCAAGAGCAACAATGGGGCGGTGGGGACCTATGGAGAACTGGTACAAGAAAATGATGAGCAGTGCAGGAAAATGCAGCTAAGCTAACATCCAGCATCTGATCTGTAGAAAAACAAGCCTTAAGTAAACAAGTAAAAACACCATTAGTGTTAACTTTTACTATTTCTAACAGTTAAACAATGTATATCATTTCATTTCATTTCCTTATTTTTTGCTTAATTCACACGGGGTCGTGGGCCAGCCAGTGCCCACCCGGCAACCCTGGGTGCAAGGGCAGGAACAACCCTAGACATTGTAGGGCACACACACGCACTCAGTCACACACTAAGGGCCACTTTAGAAACACCAATTATCCTAACACGCAATTGTCCTAACACGCAGGAAACCGGAGTACCCAAAGTAAACCCAGGCAGACACGGGGAGGACATGCAGACTCCACACAGAAAGAACCCAGACCGCTCCACCTGAGGATTCAACGCAGGACCTTCTTGCTCTGAGGCAGCAGTGCTACTCACAGAGCCTCCCACAAAACATTTTATTGTTGAAATATGTAATATACAGGTGCAGACTACATCATCCAGGTGTAAAATGAAAGCTTGTAAAATAATCCAAAATAAATTATTGAAATGAACAAGCCATGGCCAATAGCAGAGAAAGCTGCAGAAGAAAAAACAGAATGAAAGAAAGTATATAAAGAAATATATAAACAATATTAAGCTGTGACCAAAGATGGGCTGCTGGAAAAGAGGAACAGGTGCAGCAATTCAAGAGACAGCATGAGATTTAATTAGAAAAGACAACAATTACCATAACAGGATTGTGAAAGGCACACAGACCAGACGTTGTGGAGAATATTATAGGCTACACCATCAGTGTAAGCATACTATTCCAGCATCTAATTGTGGATTGTATTTAAATTAAATACGGGCTTTACAACTCTATTTAAATGACAGAACATTCTTTTGATAAAAATAGTGTTTTCTATTAGCCCTGTAAGATACCTTCTCCACCTGCCAAACCTCCACAAGCCAGAAAAAAACTTGCTACATATGGAAATGCAAATGAAAAAAACCCACAGACTTTGATTCCCATAAGCATTTGATTTTTATTTAATTTCAGACAGTTTACATCCAATATATTATTTAATTCACTAATTTCTATCACTTTCTGCAATCCATGCCTGCAATACATAAAAATGTGGGACAAGATGTCCAATGTGTGTTGTGGTCAGAAGAATCAGTATTCCAGATATTATTTTTTAGAAATGTACGCCATGTTTTCCGGACCAAATGAGAAGCCAGGGTCTGTCATGGTATAAGGTTGTGTGAGTGCACTTGCCAAAGTTTATTTACACTTCTGCATGAATGCAAGACAATGAAAAAAAGGAAATTGTTTTAATCATTTTAATAATGCCTTCACACAGTTTTTAAAAAATCTTCTAAGACTCTAAATTGAAATGAAACCCCAAAGTTCCCCATCCCAATTTTTTCCGTAACGTGTTGTTTATTAACAAATGAAATAAAGTTGACCAGGCAAAATAACAACAAATGAAATATCAGTACAAATAAGAAACACCGTGTTTTCCTTACAGTTCCATCTTTTTCTGATTTGGGGTTGTAGTATAAACTTAAATACTCAATTGGACTGGACTGTTAAACTGTTATACCTTACATTTAAATGCCTCCCTGCAGTCCTGATCTGTCCCCAAAAGAGGACACCTTACAGCATGCTTGCAGGAAGAATGGAATAAAAAACACCTGACCAACACTTTATCGCTTGGTATTGTCTCTGATAAATGTCCTGCAAAATGCTTTACTGTCCCAAACATTTTTTAAATGTGTTGCAGGCCTGAAATGCAAGAATGTATGGTTATTATTAAATGAAGTTCACCATAAAAACATGAAATATGTTGGATTTATCCTTTTATGATATCTGCAATAACATAAATGTAAATGTAAGAAGCGCTGCATTTGTATTTCTATTTTCTGCAGAATTTTCACAATTCACAAAATTTCTTTGAACATGTACCACAATTTCTATCATGCATACTATCAGCGTTACTACACCCACCTCTAGAGTTCATCTGAGGCTCTTATGTGCACAACTGAATGATCCCTCTGTGTGTTCTTGCCTAAAATGCTGTCCTACATATCAATCCTCACCTGACTTGTACTTTTCTTTTTATTTACTTTATCATAGTCATTGCAAGTTTAATAAAAATAGCTTACCATTCTTTTAATTTTTTTGTTGCTGCAGTTCAGGGATGGCTCATGATCCATTTAGCCTCTGTAAACCGTGCTTGATTCTTGGCAGCAATACATGGTTCAGCCAAGGACAGTGCAGAACTGGGCCAGGGGGTGGGTGGGTGTGGGGGTGGGCTTGTAGTGCTTGCCGCATACTTATTACGATGGCAGAGATCCAGAAAACACAACAGATAGAGGTTCATGTAGTCTGTCGCATATTTTACAAGATAGTTCCCGATAGCTCCCTCACACTAGATAAAAATACTTTGATTCACACCATCCCCCATGCTCCACTAAATCAAAGCTTTGCTGAGCTCCTGTTCACCTCGATTGAACTACATGATGGGCTTCCTGTTTCTGAGCAACCACCTTGTCACACAAAGGGAGAACATCTTTCTCTGATTCCTCTTGTGTGATACAACATCTGATAATATAACAGGTACACAGTTATATGCCTTAAAATATATATACATTATATGGACAAAAGTATTGTGACATGTATACATTATACCTACAGGAACCTTATGACATCCCACTCTAAATCCATAGGGATTAATATTGATTTATTCTGCTTTTGCAGCTATTGGCCTTATTCACAAACTCAGTTATATACTAAGTGACAAAAAACCCCCAACAAAATTAACAAGCACCGAGACAACACACCGAGATGGAAATAGAAATGTTGGAGTTCAGCATACAGCTGTGGCAGATATGTAAATGATTACAGGTGTGGTTTGATTAGACAATAGAAGGTGTAAAATGCTTCCCCCGCTGCCCGATAAAAAGGTGTTTTTTGCACAGTGTAGCTCTTTTTGAGAGATTGTTGACTGCTAAAGGCTAAAGACACTTTACCCTGTTTATAATCTGTAAGAGGGGGCACATCATTGGACCATGGGAAGTACCATGGTCGTTTTGACAAATTCCAATCCGTCTAAGCTGTTCGGCACCTTCAGTACACACCCATGTCTCTGCCTGGACCATTTCCATGCGCTTAGCAGAAGAAAATTTGAAGAAATTTCACCCAATGTGTGTACTGCAATTGACAGCCAGCCGCTGTCACCTTTGTTTCTAGTTGTGTCGTGATTAAGACTGGTATCACCTGTCTCACTGTCTGGAAGTTTTCCTCACTGTGCTATGGACACACACTGGTGCTTTCGGGCAAGCGACTCTTTGGCTCCCCCTCTCTCCCAACCTATGAACTCACCTTTCATTTATAGTTACTAATTCTCCCCCAGTCTCATTGTGACAGGTCTGTGTGAGCGCTGTACGTAGCTGCTATAGACTGGATGGCTGCTCGTTGTTGCTGTTTTTTTCCCCACAATCCCTTTCACCCTCCCCCGTGGCTAGTCTTTTGTGAATGTCATTAAATGTGCTTATGTGCTAAGGAGTTTTTTTTTCGTGCTCACATACTGTACTCCTCGGAGTAGGTAGGTGGGGCTTTTTTTATCTCCAATCTTTCCCGATGTTTACCATATTCAAATTTTTCTCAGTTACGTCTTTCCACCCCCTCCCCCCACCTTGGTCTATTGTATGTTCAGTCGGGTTGATGGTTCTAATTTAGCTGTATATTGTACCTGCTACAATGTATAGGTGACAATAAACTTGAATTGATTTGATCAACTAGAACCATTTTGTCTTTAGTGAAGAATCCAGGGTCAGTTTGCGATCTGATGACAGGCAGGTTTGAGTATGGAGACCTCATCGTGAGTACTTTTGTCCTGCCTTCGCTGTAGAGCGAATTACACTGCTGGTGTGATGTTATGATGACCTACAGACCCAGCTGTACGATACCTAATAATACCATATGGTCCCTGTTCACCTCCAATGCCAAGCCTTGTTTTGTCTTGTATCCAGGCTAGAGCCTCCATTCAGTTCTACAGTTTTCTTTAATAAACACTCTATTCTAATAATACCCACTGAATATTGTAATCACTTACAAAAAGAAGCATTTGATTTTATTTCATTAAACAAGATAACAAGAAAAGCAAATGAAAAGTCAAATAAAGTTGTTTGATTGCATAAATGAGATGCAAATTCAATTATGGTGATTGAGTAGCAAGCGACATATTCATGGGGGTGAACAGAATCGTGTTAAACTGGATGAAAGTGTCTCACATTGACTGTTCAATAGGGTGTATGATCACCCAAGATTGCCAAAGCACACTGACAGCGATGGGGCATGGACAGGATCAGATTGTCCAGCAGTTCTTTTGGGATCCTCTTTGTATTCATTTTGAAATATTCCCTAATTTTGTGAACAGTGTACAGGGGTTAGACAATGAAACTGAAACACCTGGTTTTAGACAAAGGTTTGGCTATAGCAGCCCGGCCGTGTATA
>JAUZSU010125355.1:0-17537 GCA_034780255.1 Parotocinclus maculicauda | reverse complement strand
ATTTGGAATAAGGCTGTAACGTAACAAAATGTGGAAAAAGTGAAGCGCTGTGAATACTTTCCAGATGCACTGTATGTGAAGGTGGTACAAAATATGTGTGAGGACAGTGTGACGGTTGTTACATGTTCACCAGGAATGAAGGTTGGGTTTAAACAGAAGGTGGAATTACATCTGTCATTTACTATTAGCTATCGTCATGGACAGGCTGACAGATGAGGCTAAGCAGAAGTCTCCATGGACTATAATGTTTGCAGATGACGTAGTAATTTGTATTTAGCATAGAGAGCAGGTCGAGGAGAGCATGGGGAAATGGCGGTATGCACTGGAGAGAATGAGAAAGAGTACATGTGCATGTATGATGGGGCAGAGGAAAGGGGCAGATGCAAGGAGCAGAGGTGGTGAGAATAGATGAGTTTAAATACTTGGGAGTGAGTGTAAAAAGTAATGGAGAGTGTGGTAGAGAGGTGAGGCAGGGAGTGCAGGCAGTGATTTGTAATAGGAGGGAATTTGCCAGAGTAGATAAAGCCACCCAGGTGTTTGTCCAGTTTCTCGTTGTATCAAACTAAATAACTGCATTACTGCTCTTCTGACTGTTCTCTCAGTATATACAGTCAGACCCCTGCAACTTGTTCAGAAAGCAGTGGCTTATCTGGATTTCAATCTCAAAGTTTTTTCATGTCACCCCACTGCTGCTTTCCCTTCACGGGCTCCCTGTAGCTTCCCGCATCAAATTCAAAACCTTGATGCCCGCATACACAACCAAAAATGGAACAGCACCATTTTACCTAAAGGTTCTAGTCAAACCACGCTCCATACCTCGTATCCTAAGAGACACGAGCTTGGCTCGACTAGAAAGATTAAAGGAAAACAAGCATTAAGACATTCTCCGTCCTGCCACCAAGGTGATAGCATTAGCTTCCACTGGCTGCCCATAAGGCTGAGTCTCTTGCTTCTTGCTGAGTCTTCAATCGGCAACTCACCTCTTTAATCAGCACTTAAGTTAAGACTGAAAATGTGACTGCATATTAAAAAAAAAACAAACAAACAAAAAATTTTTTTTAAAAAAGAACAAAAAAAACCACACCCAACATTTGCATCTTTTTTTTTTTTTTTTTACTGACCAAAAACAGATCCTCGCAAGTTCTGGCAGGATTGTGATGTTGGACTATTGCTTATTTGTTCTAACAAAGTTTTGTCTATTAGGGAAAATACAAAGCACTTCTGTAAAATGCTCTCAATGAGGGTAAATGCTATAAATGTAAAATGTAAATACATAAGACAGTAATGAGGCCTGCCATGTTTTATGGCTTGGAGATTGTGGGACTGACAAAAAGACTATAGAAAGCTGGAGGTGGCAGAGATGAAAATGCTGTGATTCTCATTAGGAGTGATAAATCTAAGATTTTGTTTTCAGTGCTCTGCCTGCAATGCTAAAAAAATTTAGTTTAGTAATCTCCTGGATCAACAGAGTTTACGCTATCAGATTAGTTAGGCAATTTGCTTACTTTTACAAGAGTTTGTCAGTGCAAACATTAGAATTCAGCATTTACTGGCCATCCAGCTGGCCACTTTTAGCCACCATAAGAATAGCACACACTAATCATTTATTCCATGAGGATTTTGCAAACAAACCCTATCAATACTACTTTAATTCCTGTTGGCAGACCTGCTCATATTTCTTAAGATGGCAGAGATCTAAAGACAATACGACCACAGAATCTATATACTGACTGACCGACCGACCGACCCACTCTTGAGAAGCATGGACACCAAAGCTCTTGGAGATGTGTGGTGTGGTTTGTGAGTATGAAATCAAAAGGAACATTGGGACCAAGAATATCATTATATCCATGTGAAGAAGGACTGCATTCCTGAACTGATCCAGTGTCGAATGTGAGGTGCTAATGTAATGTGAAACCAGGGCTGAATGCAAGCAAGAAGGAGCTAAGTGAAAATATGGCCTGCTGAACCCTGATCGATTTTCAGTATTTGAGGGAGTTAATTCTAAAGCACAGGTAATTTAAAGTATGGTACAAGAACAAGCTGATACCAAGATTGTGAACAAAACAGGAAGGGTATCAACTATATATGATGGGTTTGGTTTTTTGGAGATATTAACCAGCAAGACTGACTCCTGTTTTGTTACTAGTCTGGACAAAAAAGCTACAGGAGTGTTATTTATGGTCTCTTACAGCATTTTTAGGTCCATTATCCTAAGGGAACATAAACTGACAGATGTCCATATAGGATTACAACATGCAGCCCGAAGACGCCCTACTGTCTGAGTAAAGACTTACTGGAGAACTTTGGTGGTCAGCAGGGCATTTTGGGAGACGTGTTCCGAGAACTTGGCAGAGTCAGTGACAAAGTAGTTAGTAGCATACTGGAACTGGACTCTTCCTGTAACCGAACTGGATAACCTTTAATGAAACAATAAATAAATAAATAAAATAAAAAAGTTGTTACCATTTTGACAGAAACACACAGACGCTTTAAATTAAGGCCAAATAACAGGGGTTATTAGATTACCTTAGAAATATTCCCTTTTCTCCAACAGTCTTGACATAGCCACGTATAATCTGTCCCTCCTCAAGCTCTGAGACGGAGCTGACATCCTTGTCCGTGACTGGAATGGCCTTCCCAGCATGAATCCTGTGTTGATTCAGCAAATAATTACTGCATTACTTAGGGTTGTAACAATACACTTGGCTCACAGTCAGATTTGATTTATAACAGAGTTCCCAGTTTGATATTGATTTTACATGGGATAAAAGACTGCAAATAATGCATAACATGCACAATTTCTTGTACAAGCCTTTAAAACAACCAAAAAAAATAACTAGAAACAGAGATTTTGAAATTGTAGTGAAAAGAATAGTGAAAACACATCAGGTCAAAAGAATAAAAATTCGCAATGCGTACTTTTCTTGTATAAAGATTTAAACCAAAATAATCTTTAGTGTCTTTAATTGAATTAAATTAGGAGTCTCTCACTGAGAATGAGATATGAGTGCGTAACTGCGCCCTCTGGTGTTCAAAAAGTGCAACTGTAGATAGATGAAAGAACTAATTAAAAATTTAAATTAGACAGATACTACGTAAATTCCACGCCATGTCAACAGAAATACACCTACAGATGATATTTACACCAAATGTGAACAGTAACTTCCTTATATTTATGCCAAGTGTAAAAACAAAACAAAAAACGCCACACAAATATTGACTGTAAAAATTATTAAATACATTCTGGTGAAGTTCACATTATCCACTCATATGGCTGTTTAGTGCTACTTTAATGACTTTTAAACTTTAAGCTCAATATGAGAAAAAGCAAAAATGTGATAGTGTGTTACAAAATGTAATAAATCATGATATATTTTAATCATTTGGCAGCACTAATTACTCTTTCACATTAACACTTTTACAACGACTGTACACTGTAACATACCTGGAAAGTCGCAGGGACACGTGGAACTTTTCATTTTCTTTCTTAATGAGACAGCATCTAAAGATACACAAGCACAGTCAAGAATGTGAACCTCTAAATGTTTAATTCACATTCAGTCACCTTCAGGATTATTGTCATGATTTGGTGTAAAGGGAGCATCCCTTTATTCACAAGCAAAGATGGGCTTTGTGAACAATGGCTTGAGCAAATAGTCCAGCAGTTCAAGAACAAAGTTTCTCATCATACAATTGCAAGGAATTTGGGGATTTCATCATTTATAGTCCATAATATCACCAAAAGATTCTAAGAATCCGAAGAAATCTCTGCAAGTAAGCGGCAAGGCCGGAAAACCAACACTGAATGCCCGCGACCTTTGATCCCTCAGATGGGGCTGCATTAAAAATCGAAATCATTCTATAACGGATATTACTACATGGGCTCAGGAACACCTAAAAAAAACCATTGTAAGTGAACATCTACAAGTGTAAGTTAAAACTCTACATTGAAAAGCGAAAACCATAGATCAACAACACCCAGAAACGCCGCCAGCTTCTCTGGGACAGAGCTCATCTGAGGTGGACTGAGGCAAAGTGGAAAAGTGTCCTATGGTCTGATGAATCTACATTTCAAATTGTTTATGGAAATCATATACTGTGTGTCCTCCGAGCCAAAGAGAGGGAGGGGGAAGGTCAAAGTGACCATGGCATGGCACATCTGTAAAGGCACCATTAACACGGAGAGGTACATACAGGTTTAGGAGCAACATATGCTGCCATCCAAGCAATGTCTATTTCACGAACGTCCCTGTTTATCTCAGCAAGACAATCCCAAGCCACATTCTGCACGTTACAACAGCGTGGCTTTTTAGTAAAAGAGTTCGAGTACTAGGCTTGGCCCTGCAATCCAGACCTGTCTCTCATTGAAAATGTACGCCGCTATAAGAAGGACTACAGCAAAATACAACGACGGAGACCCCAAGCTGTTAAGAAACTAAAGTTGTCCACCTAAAAAGCTTCAACAATTAATGTCCTCAGTTCCCAAATGCTTATTGAGTGTTGTTAAAAGGAAAGGTGATGTAACACTGTGGTAAACATACACAGCATGGAAGGTGGGTCACAAAAAGCTAAACCAACCTGGAAATCATGCTGGTATTCACTTTCTTTTTTTCATAATAATTTACAGTGTGTTCAGAATTATGTATTTATATACAGTTTATTTGGCCATGGGCAGGTTAGGTGGATGGGTGGTGGATCATTCTCAGAACTGCTGAGACCTGGTGGTGGTGTGTTAGTGTGCTGGAATGAAGGATCAGACTGAGCATTGCTGCTTAGGTTTTAAACACCTCATTGTCACTGCTGGATTGAAAACTGAGCGCTATCAACAGGAGGTGTACATAGTAAAACCAGTGAGTCCAAGTCATTCTGTGGGTTTCATTTTATAAAGCAACTCACATTTACATTTCCAGAATTTAGCACACGCCCTTATCCAGAGCAACTTACAACTGATACAGTCTTACAATCCAAGCAATGGTGGGTTAAGAGTCTTGCTCAAGGACCCAACTGTGGCAGCTTGGCAGAGGTGGGATTTGAACCCTGGACCTTATGGATGTATCATTTTCCTTCTGGTCCAGAGTCCAGTGTCTTAACCACTATGCTACCACAGTCCCGTGTCCACAGTTCAGTCCACATGTTGTGTATATAATTTTGAAGCACTGTCAAAAATGTGAATGTAGACGGCCTAATCCATCACTACAGTAAACTGGAGTCTCTGTGGTGCCTTCTGGTAGGACTGGGAGGGACTTGTAGGTGTGACTGGCTGTGCTTATGGGAGAAAACAAACCCATGTGACCCTGACCAGGACGAGTGGAAATACAATTAAATAAAATTAAATCAAATGAACTCATTAATGCTCATTAATTATATGACACGGCGTGATATGATACCTGCTTTTTTAAACTAATAAATGTGTGCCAGATAATAAGGTAAGACTAGAAAGTGGGACTACATAAGCAAATAATGAAATAATAAATAAATAAATAAAAACAAGACATCACACATAAATAAATAAAAGGTAAGATAAATTGCCATGCATTATGGTAGATGAATAAACAATAAAGGTATACATACATATAAAATAAATTACAAAAAATTATTCACTTACTGGGAGAATAAATACATAAATCAATAATGCACATCTGCAGACAAAAATTTTGAACGTATTAATTATATATAAATTTATTACAATTCATTAATTATGCATTTACATATTTGGGATACAGGTCTGTTGAATTTTTTATTTTATTTTACTTTTATTTCATACGTTTTATTTATTTTTTATTTACTTCCTCCTCGATGTTGCAAATAAAGCAGAGGGACCTAACCTAACCTAAATGTAATGTCAGTCAGAGTGTCCTAGATCACACAGCAAGGCAATCAAAGCACGTGTTGCCAGATCCGGTGGTTTTCCCCTGAAAAAGTGAACGCTATATAAAATGTTTTTTACGTACACATTCAAACTCAAATGCACACGACTTCATTCTTATAAATGTGATGTTGCAAAACCACACATATGCATTCACTCATCATTTTATAGTTATAGAGCTGATAATCGCCACTCAGAAACACGTACAGATACATGCCAGTTTACAATTACCTTCCATATGCACACATTTATGCTTGTTGATTCTTATCAGACAGCTTTAGTTTGTTCATAATCTTTGTCTTGACTGCACCAAAAAGCAGCAGAGTGCTTCCCATCACTCTGGTCCAGACAGATAAATCCTAGCCTAACTCCCTCAGCAATGACACTCTGAAAGTAAACGAGAGACTGGAGAATGATGCATTCCTGCCTTTTAAAACTCTAATTGACTATTACGCAAATACAACAGAAAAGACAAGGGGTTGTAATGCGGACGGTAGTGAGGAGCGGCTTTGTAGCAGAATTTCACATTCAGATTGAGTACACGTGGACTGGTAGCACCCTCTCGGCAGCACGCAGCAGCCCCATCAATCTCCATTATCATCTACATCTTCATCGCTCAGTGGGGTTTGGAGCACTGAAGGGTCATCTTGGTACTGCATTCTCGGAAACCCAGCTCCGTGACTCACCGCTGCAGATGTGATGGACATGGATCCATGGGAGATTCTCACAAATGAGGACACGCCAGTCAAGAAGACGAAATGTTCACTCACACGCAACAATCTCGGTTTGAGACACTTCATGACCCTGTTTGCTTTATTTGGATAAATGTGGTCCAAACTCTCACATGCACGAAGGTCATATGCAGAGGTACGACGACAAAGTACAGCGCCGCTCAAATATCAAATCTGTCAAAAAATACAAAAATAGATACCCACAATCTATGGACTGCGCCACATTAGGTAAGACGAATGCTGGTTTAATCAAATATTAACAGTACTGTCCAAAAGTCTTGGGACACCATTAGATTTGTTGTTTCAGCAATGGTACAATGTCCATATTTATCATATTGTTGAGTGCTGGACAAAAAACTAAAACACGTTGTATTTGCCACCCATATTACTCCCTGTTACTCTTCTGAAAAGTGGTTTATTGGATGCAATCATGCCAAAATGCCCATTTGGGAGCAACCAGGCAACCCCATAAAGCCATAAAAAACCATAACCAATAAAAAATGCTGCATACATATTGCGTGTTTTTTCTGACTGTATTCTAATAAAGAGACTGCGAAATAATTATATATGGTCATTATACAGTTACTAAACCATCATCTAATCTAATGGTGTCCTAAGACTTTTGCACAATACTGGATCTGCAAGAGACCCAAACACTCTGAAGTAACATAAAAGTGGCATCTCGAAGCAGCTCAGTGCATATGGGTGCCAAAAAAGATGGCAGCTGAAAATCAGCATGTAAATTGTACCACCCTAAACCAACCTAGCGGCTGATTGGCAGACTACAAGAGCAAATTCTAAAGGCGGTGCCAGGAGACGGATCTTTATACCAGTAACGCTTCTGAAAATGTATTCTACATGGTTCTGGGCTGACTGCAACATTTTAAGCTTTTAAGCTCATTCATTTTCATACCCACTTAATCCAACGTGATGTGATGGGGCATAACTGGGAGTACAGGGCACGGGGTAGGAAGCAACCCTAGGCACGCCATTGCAAGGTTTTAACCTAGGACAACCGAGTCGGTCAGACTGAGGTGTTTTCTGCATGAATCTCAGTGCATGAATTATAAAATATCTGGAGGACGTGCCAGCATAAAAGTAATTACTTTTACAGGTTAGGCTCATGTGAGCAGCAAAGTAAGAGCCTGTCTCCTCAGATCTTTAGCGTTATCCACACAAACACATATCTGTTTTGGCGAAATTACACCTGACGTAACAAGGTCATAGTAACAATTTACCCACGGGCCCCTTCCCTGCCATATTGCTCTCAGACTGACCTACAAGCCAGACTAATGGACACTGAGTGAGAAGGATAAATACAGTGGTGTATCTCGGAATGTAGAGCAGCAATGCCATACTCCAGACAAACCCAGCCCAGCATGAATGAGTAAAGCGGCATTACTCTTCCTGCCTCATTACAGCCACACTCTCCGCCAAATGCTGCTAGCCATTATTCAGGGTGGTTTTGTGAAATACCGCCACCCTGACTATGCTTAGATGAAGCTGGATCAGATATTATTTCATTACGATCAGGATTACAGAGCCTTCATATGATCAGATAGGTCTTTTTAAATAAAAGTGAGGCAGAACCATACAGTATAAGTAAAGTCCCGTACAGAAATAAAAGCATTTCACCAGTAGGACAGGAACCTTGTGGCTTTGATTTAGGGACGATGACCGGAAATTACCACCCTTACATAGTTTTTAGATTCTTTGCACATAGTTAAAGAAGTATATATAACAATAAACCAGGCTTAACTCATCCCAGGATTATGCTTGCCATTTTAAAATGTATCCCACCTATTTATGCAGCTGTCTTCTGTGAAAAAATCTTTCTCTGCTCTCTTTTGACTTTTGATCAAGAGATGCCATGACAAATTAAACCCTGCTTTTCTTTTGACAGAAAGTAAAAAGATGCTTCCACCAAGTAACTAAGTCCATCTGAGAAGCAAAACGATTCTCAGAATTCCTCTCCAGACTCAAGCCAAAGGCAAAATAAATCGAAATCTGTCAGTGAAACAGAAAAGGGAATTGCTGAAGGGCCCATGGATTTGGACTAAGTAAAGCATTTTATATATTCCTGTGGCACATGCAGCACCATTTAACATCCATGTGAACAACACCCATTCCCTTTTAACGCCGTGACAAAAGTCACAGGACACAGGACAGGTATCTGCCGTCCAGTGAGGGTTTTCTTCACTCCAGTACCTCACTTTCCAGCGACTGACCTCATCACAGACATAATAATTGGCCTCATCACCGAACAGAATGCCGGACAACTATGAGGGTCATGTTCTGACGGAAAGTGCGTTCCCCAGACATCTGAATCATCTGAAGTTTCTTGTGACGAACAACAAAAGTTTTGAACTTTGTGTTCATATTTGAACCACACAAGATATTGCAAATCTGATTGCGCCAATTGATTTCGGAGACAATTCTGATCTTCTTTGATATCCTACATGACCACCTTCCCATTGGAAAAACTCATCCTTGATCCAATATTGCGGCTTTCAAGATCCCACCCATGTTCTGGACATAGCCTAAAAGATAGCTTCCTAGAAATAAAAGGGTGTCCTGTGCCTCTTGACTCACCCTGTACATTTAATTCACAACTGAACGACAGAAAACTAGTGGAAGCGAACCCTTGTGACACCTGCTGACAGGAAAGAGAATCGCAGGCAACAAACAATCTATGGTAACGATTTCGTTTTCATTATGTGTTATGTTTTTACAAAGATAAGAATGATTTTATTTTAATGAACTGTTTCCATGTTGTGTCTTAATTAACACCATATTAATGCAATGTGAGCCTAACAGCTTTTGTACAGGCTTATTCCAGGCAGATACGCTTTGTCTGATTCTCTCAGAGATCAGACCGTAGATTAGACACGGCGTTCAGACGATATTAGACCGCGCATATCTACAGACGACAGAACAAACGGACACAAAAGCGACACCTCAAAGCACAGGTGCCAAAACCCGACAGCGACGTGAAAGCTATATGCTAATGGTGATAAGATAAGCCCTGTTTAACCAAATGGCATTTTGATCCACAGGTACAAAGATGTCGCATCCAAAAAAGCAACACACTGACAGATCAAAGGAGAGAAGAACAGCCCGGGCTTGAACCTGTGATATACAAAGACTAGGGGGCGTATAAAAGCAATGCTCTTTCACAAATCTATCATTTAGATTTAGACTCTCAACAAATACAGCTTTAATAGAGAAATCTCTTTAAAGGCAAACGGATCTTGCAGGTGCCGATTTGGTCCCCGAGCCCATGTGGCCTCTAGGAAGGGTAATGAACAAACAGTGGGGGGTAAACAGGTAGATCACACTGTCTGGTCAAGTTAAGCAGGTAGGTTAGTCAAATGTCCCAGGTTACGTCCCGTGCTGCATTTCACTCAAATCATTGTTTACATTTACATTTACGGCATTTAGCAGACGCCCTTATCCAGAGCGACTTACAACTTATACAATCTTACAGTCCAAGCAATTGTGGGTTAAGGGCCTTGCTCAAGGGCCCAACTGTGGCAGCTTGGCAGGAGTGGGATTTGAACTATGGACCTTCTGGTCCAGAGGCCAGTACCTTAACCACAAGGCTACTACAGTCCCATTGTTGAGGTTTCTTATGGTCCACAGTCCCGGGTTTCTCTGAATTTGGTTATGATGTAACAGTGCTGTGTGAAATTATTGATTTTTCTGGGTGTCGGTTGTTAAAGTCTGTTGCTATGATACGGCAGCTGGGTTCCCCGGACATCAGAATCGGCAATTCCATCTTTACTTACATGTGACGAACAACAAAAGTTTCAGATTTTCTGTGATCACTTTTGAACCACAAGAGATATTACAAATCGGATCATGGGAATTGATTTCTGAGACAATTCTGATCTTTTTTGATATCCCACATGACCACCTTCCCATTTGACAAACTTGCCCTTGATCCAAGATGGCGGCCATATTCCGGACAGGATATGCCCCCTCACCCATTGCTTTCTGGGGTATTACATTTTAATCTTTTAACCTTACAATCACCGCTGCAAAGTCATTTGCACAGAGAGGCATTAATGAGGGGCTTATTGGATTTGGGCTTATCTGTCTAAAATGTCTGGTAGTTGTGAGTTGTATGTTTTTGTTTCTAATATCACGGCTTGTTCTCTCATCTTGTCTTGCTCAATTTATTTGGCCTGATCTGGCAACACTGGCAGAAGTGACCAGAGACTGTTTTGTCTTGGTTCATGGTTCACTTGGTTCACTGTTTGTGTACGTTACTCATGTTCACTGCTTATTTGTACAACGCTGTAAATGCTGTTTGTAAGTGTCCTATTGGCCTACTCTCCTATTGGAAGTAGTACTGATTTGCTTTCTCCCAAACATCTGTATATTCCCTTTAAATTATAACTATATAAATAAACAGGTAAGTGTCTGTTTCATTTGTCGGATCTTCATGTTGTTCGTAATACTGTCCTTGCATTACGTTTTTTGTTAAAACCCTTTATGTTTACATTACAGTAGCATAAGATGTGACTATGGTAATATCTGGTCTATATAAGATAAGATAAGATAAGATAAGATAGTCCTTTATTAGTCCCACAGTGGGGAAATTCACGGTGTTACAGTAGCAAGGGATAGCAAGGCACTCAGTAAAAAAATAGACAAAAATATATATACACAATATGAATGCTAAAAATTAAGAAATAATAAGAATTTATTGCACAGGGGTAGGGGAAAAAATTGCACAATATAAAAAAAAATCCTTATTTAATATATCCTTATTAAATGGTGCTTAGCTGGACATGTTTTACAGTGGCATGAAACGCTGTGACTTCAGAAATGTGGTGTAAATGCACTAAGTAAAGTACCAGGTTTTAACACTATGGCTACAAGACTAACAAAAAAAACAGAAATACCAATAGAGACCATGGGAGCAGGTCAACCTGAGTCAAAAACACATCATCCACTTACTTTTAGCAATAGCCGTAACCCCGGGACGCTTTTGACCACTTATCTAACCTTGTACTCTTAAATATTAAACTGTGTAAATGGAGATCACACACACACACACACACACACACACACACACACACTGGTGCTTTAAGTGGTAGCAACTGTTGGCATGAGAACTGCAGTTCCAGAATGAAGGGTAATATCGATACAACTCACAAAAGAAGAGAAAAGAGGTTTGATGCCATGCCATTATAGATTAAATAATAGACATAATAGACATTTTACACACCTGATATTCCAATCACATTTTATTTAGGGCAGGTTACAAATACAATGCAATTAGACTTGTATTCTCTAAAAAACGTGTTCTCGCATGCGTCTCCAGTGCGAGAGGTAAAAGGATTCTGCCAGCAGCCACGGTCGGTTCATTTACGCCGTCGTAGTTTGAGTGATAAGCAGCAAGCCGGGGCATTGTAATGAATTCTCTTCACTGTAGCAACTCTACAACTTTGTTGTTTTATTTTATTGTAGCCTGAAGTCAGACTTTTCATCTTTCAGACTGTGTATCTGTTCTTCCCCATCTTTATGCAACTCAGGTGAATCTCACGGGGGACAGGTTGAGACACGTTCTGAATTGGGTTGGAAGTAAAAACCTGATAGTGAGAGGAAAATCCTAATTAGATTGATTAAAATATGGAAAAGTCAATGAGATAACTAAATTACTTTCTCCTTCGGATTAGGTAGGTTATATACATAACAGGGTGCGGCGAAAGAAAATGATAGAAAACTGTTGTCGCTGGTTTATTAGCTATTATGCAACATGAAGCTCAAAGCGTACAATTTGATTGGTTGATTAGTGGAGTTTACAAGAGTCTGCATTTTTAGACTTTGGGTTCTTGTTGTCCATGGATCTCTGGAGTCAATGTTAAGACACGTTTACATCTCTATGTTCTGAATTAAGAACAGAGTCACTGGGCTCCAGCTATACAGTTTGGGTCATGCCCAGAGCCTCTATCTCCAGAGTTACTGAAGAGTCCAGAGTGGAGCTGTCAACAACCGTAACCCCCATGTCAAGTGAAGAATGATATGACTCTAGAATCTAGAGTATTCTGTCTTCAAATAATTTATCTAAAGGAGCTTTCAGTGAAGTAACAGCCAATCAAAGATCTGAGCTTGGGAAGTTAAGGAGAAAATATATCGTTAGAATTAATTACAGAAAACTTACAAAGTGAACACATACTGCATCACAAAAGAAATCCAAAAAAGGAGAATGTCATACCTCTGAACTATTGTAGTCTTTTTAGCAGCTAATAGTCAGCTTGTTAATCAGCTAATGAGAGAAATAAATGAGTGGAGAGAGAGTGGTACATAAATCAGTATGCTTAGTGAACCCTGCTGAAACTTGAAATAAAGTATCGTTTCCGATGGGATTTTCCTTAATTGGTCCTAATAAAAATTAGGATGGTTTCAATAAGTCCATGCATTCTTGATTTTGTTACAAATTCAGATGTAGGGTATATTTAGTTCGTACTGTAATGCGCTCCAGAATCCAGAGTGAATCCACAGTTCCAGAGTAGTGTGAGCCAGGTTTAAAGTCACTAGTTCTAGGATCTAGGTCAAGCCCAGGCACTAACTCTAAAGACAATGGTGGCACCAATCACCAGTCAGTTGTGGGACTGTGGTAGCCTAGTGGTTAAGGTACTGGACTATGTACCAGAAGGTCCAGGGTTCAAATCCCATCTCTACCACAGTTGGGTCTCTGAGCAAGGCCCTTAACCCACAATTGCTTGGATTGTAAGACTGTATTAATTGTAATTCGCTCTGAATAAGAACATCTGCTAAATGACATAAATATAAATATAAATCTATAGCCCAGGCTAAACCAAAGACCTTAGTCTTCAGAGTCTGGTTCAACTGAGCCCAAAACTCAAACATATGTAATATATTATAAAGCCAAGAGGTCATAATATAAATGTTGAAATTGATTCCAAATGCCATCATCTAACCCATCATCTCTTAGTCAAGCAAAAAATCCATACCCCTAAGCCTAGGTCAAGTCCAGAGTCTACTTTACACTTAGGTTTAAGTCCAACGTGTGTCTCCAGAGTCATAAAATTAAGCCCAAAGTCTACAATTTGGGTCTATGATCACTAGATCTAGGAATTAAGTTGAATCCAATGCATATAGCTCTATAGTCTAAATCTAAAGACCATGTCAAAGTCACATGGCCTTTGACAGAGTTCAGCTTCAGTTCAGAGACTTTAGCTTGAGCTTTCGAGTCTAAAGTCCATAGCTCTAGAGTGCAGAGTTAATGCCTTGTTTACATTCAAGAATATAAACAAGTCCAGGGTCTGTAACTCTACAGTCCAGATAAAGTTTGTAGACTGGACTGAGAGAAGAATCCAGGGACTTTGCTCAAGATTCTGGATGTTAAAGTCTGAGTTGAACCCAAATTGTGATCTCTACAGTCAGAATCAAGCACAGGATTCACATCTCCAGTTTTTTAGTTGAGGACAGAGCCCATAGCTCTGGTGAAGTCCAGAGGGCACTGCTATGGAATCCAATTAATGCCCAGTTTTTACCCTTAAAGACTGGTTTGAGACATGTGGGCCTTGTTTCAGAGTCCAGAACCCCCAACTCATGTTCTGCAATCTGTGATGTGTCAAAAGCTGTCCTTATCGCTTAGATTTTGAGCAGTTTGGGACCTTACACCACTGCCCAGCCCAGTAGTGCATGTTCAAAAAGTGTATAAAGTCTGGAGTCCATGAACAGCACCCATCTTCTGACTTTTCCTTTAATAGAGCATTTAAGCGTGTTCTGCATTGAAGTAACGTGCTCATTTCCTAAGACTCTCTGTCCTTAATGAGTCCCACTGGCATTTACAAACCCACAGTTCTACATATTATGCTCAAACAAGCAAGCAAATGATTACAAATGCTGTCTCAGTAACTTCAGAATAGAAAGTGTAACCTGGTGCATTAGAGTGCTTTTTGCTCTTTATCACTCTACTGATGCCTGCTTTTGAAGTCATATTGATTTTTCTGAAATAAAGTAGAATTCTAAACTATGTTATTCTTTTTTACTTAATAGGGAGAGTTATTTCCCTGAACAGAGAAAGGGAGAATAAGGCGGCTCAGCTGAAGGACTCTTTATCCCAGGGTTGAGGGCATTTTTCAGTTTTCATTCTGTTTACTTCCACAGCAGCTAAATAAAGTCCAGCTCTTTCACCTGCTCTGCTGTGTGCATTTTTAAGCTCATGAGAGCATGCCCTGGTCTGGATCAGAAGGTCTCTGAACTGGACATATTCCTAACAGAATTTTTGGGATTCAATAAGAAACATCGCACTCGTGCAAATGCGTTTGGTTCATTTCAATAGCTCAAGTGCTTGACAGGCAGAATGGCCAACGAAAGTGCTTTAACGGCAAATTCCATAAGCACTTACCAAAACAAAACCTGCCGGTAATTCCCGTTAAGATGTCATAATAATAGGCAAATAAATTTAACAGCTATACTTAGTCATTTTGGCAGACGTTCTTAAGTTGCCATGATTTAAATGCTTGAAGACCTGCTACAATACCTTTCTACCAAATTAGAGCATCGGCCCAAATAACACGCCCCTGTAACCAAATAGAATGCTGGTCTTGCAGCCGATGCCACTGTAACCAGTTGGAATAATGGTACCATTGCCAATACTAATGTAACACACTGGAGTACTGGTTTTACTACCAGAGCCACTAAATAAACTGGAGCTCTGTTCCATCTCCCAGTGTTATAATATCTCTTATATTATAACACTTATTATTATAACATTTATATATAAGTAAAATACTGTTCCCAATACCAGTCACACAGCATACTGGTCATACTACCAATACCACTGTAACCAGTTGACTCCCGGTCATACTACAAATGCCACTTGTACCAATTATAGCACTGGTTTCACTAGTGTGCCTGTATCAAAATCAACAGTGCCTAAAAAATATGTCACAACAAACTAGACCAGTGTTCCCAGTTTGGAGCTTTGTACCCACTACCTAATACCACTGTTGTCATTACCAGTGCTTCTGTATCCAATAGGAGCAATACTAAAAGTTAAATTGTCTCCATGACAAAGTAAAAGACATTCCATCTCTAACTGGAGTTCTTCCCCCCAACAAACCCACTTTAATCAAGAAAATTGTGACACAAATGGACATAATGAATGAAAATACTGCCAAAGTCACAGCAGAAACTGGACAAATATTACTGTAGCTAACTGAAGCCAAGGACGTACTACCAACCTCTCTGGAACATTCTGGAGTGGTGCTCCAAGTACCAATGCCACTGTAACCAAAAGGGGTTCTGGTCCTTTGATTAATGCCACTCGAATCAACTGGAGCCTTGTTCCCAACACCAATAACACCAATAAACCCACAACAGCATTGTTTAAAGTAAAACCTTGGACTCACAGTGTGAAATTCTCATCCGGGTAGCAGCGGTTTCGCAGCAGCCCCGCCCACAGCTGCACGCCAATAATGCCAAAGATGAAGAAGACAAAGAAGCAGAGCAGGAGCACATTCCCGAGCATGGGTAGGGTATCCAGGAGCAGGTTCACCAAGATACGCATACCTGTACAAACACAAATGAAAGCTTGTTATCATCGTTTAACCCCTCAAAGATGCACTTTGTTTGTTTGTTTGTTTATTTGGCTTCTTTAACATAAATATATGGATGGGATTGGGATTAACTGTACAGTCGCAGCCGACTCTCGACTCTCGGTCACTTGATGGATCATCGATCTTCACACATTTCTGTCCTTAATCGATGTGATCCATGAAGTATTTCGGCAGGATAGTGGAGTAGTTTGTCATTACTGTCTCCACCCCTCCCCATTTATCCGGGCTTGGGACCAGCGTGCAGCTGTTTCCAGTTACACAGCTGGGATGTTTTGCATACGCAAGTCAATGACAATTTGAAGACGCCAAATAACCTAACACACATGTCTTTGGACTGTGGGAGGAAACCAGAGTACCCGGAGTAAACCCACACAGACACGGGGAGAACATACAGACTCCACACAGAAAGGACCCAGGCCGCCCCACCCTGGGATTGAACCCAGGACCTTTTAACTGTGAGGCAGTGGTGCTACCCCACCGAACCCCCGTGCTGCCCTTCCTCTAGAGTTAGCTAATTACACTAAATATATGTTTACTCTGCTACTAAACCATAGCGTTTAAGATTACAGTAGAACCGTGAGCTATTTGTGTCTCATTTTCTTTAAAGGGAATAGATTTGATTAATTTACAGACTGCATTCATATCATTTGCTACTGTTTACCTTTGAGTATTTTGTATGCAAAGAGATGAAAAGTGGTCTGTAGATAAAGATGATTATGGTGATTGTTGTTTTAGCTACATCACTGCATGACCAAAGGGAACCAGATTAAATGTGCTACATCACAAGAAGGCTGTTCCCCCCAACTAACACTAAGGCAATAATTACCACTCATTATGTCCGTGCAAGGACATCTGTCAACTATGAGTAACTTGGCAGCTTGTGTGTCTGTCAATGAACACTCATCCAACAAATCATAATCCCTCAGTGTGCCCATGATCATCATCACAGCGCTGATTAATCTGGATGAGCACACAAGGCACGATAAAACCAAGCTTAAGGCGTATCTGATACATAACGTAGATCCAGGCTTTTTATTCTATGAGCTCTGGTGTAAGGAGATGATGAGTGGGGGGCGTTGTGTGTCCCAAAAAAATCACGTTATTTTAGAGCAATGCAAGGAATATTTAATATTTTCTTGAGACAAAGCATCCCCTATGAGGACATTACATTTTGGGTTTGCTATGCGCTACTGCTCACAGAAATTAGGGGACACTTCCCTAGGGGACACTGTCCCATAATAAAATACAGTCGATTCCAGTTAATGGGACCAGCCGCTTATTCGGACCAAATCCTAAAGTATTGAAACAAATCCTATTATATACGTGTAATGTTAT